>PVKS010020148.1:0-37318 GCA_004027875.1 Aplodontia rufa | reverse complement strand
CATTTCAATAGTAAGAATGTATGTGACAGTGATCACATTATGTCAGGAAGGCAGAAAAATTTGGGAGTAAGGCTGAATGTTTCTATAACAATTTGTTTTTGTGGAAACTAATCAGAACCCTTCAAAAAACTATGTTTATCTTTTCCTGGGATGATGCCCACAATGGCCTAATTATTTACCACTAAGCACCACCTCTCAATATAGCCCATGGAGGACCAAGTTTCAAGAACAAGAAATTGAGGAGCACAAACCAGTTCCAAACCATAACAGAATAATCTCCACTCGCTGATACGTCCATGAATCCTTAGGTAGTGTCCTTATGCATCTTTCAATAAAGCTAGAAGATTGTGGGCAGGTGTGTTGGTGCATACCTGTAATCCCATCAATTTGGGAGGCTGAGGAAGGAGTATCACAAGTTCAAAGCCAGCCTCAGAAATTTAACAAGGTCCTGCATAGCTTAGAGAGATCCTGTCTCAAAATAAAAAGAGCGAGCTAGAATGTGGCTTAGTGGTTAAGCACCACTGGGTTCCATCCCTGGCACAAAAAGAAAAAGAAAAAGAGATAGAAAACTATAATATCATTATAGGAAACTGGACGACTTAGACTAGCAGGAAGGATTATACCACTGTACCACCACTGCTACCTCTAGCCCTAGAGACCTGGAAATGAGAGATGAAACATAGTCAAGAAACCTATACAAGAAAGATTATCTTTCCCCACAGATGCAGCTACTGCCACCTTTGTGGAATTCCTTGTTATTTCCAAAATAATGTAAGCACTTTTTCTGTCTTCACAAACAATGGTGCAGTGGTTTTGTTAGTCTTTTATAATCCCATTGGTAAAGTTTTTAAGCTAAGAATGCACCTGGAAAAATTACCCTGGGCTCACAGTATTAAATTCACTTCAATTGAATCATATTATCTCTTCTTCAGAATTTAAGAATGTCCCACAGTTGGAGATGGAAGAAATTTCTCTCTTTGCTATCTCAGGAAGACAGAGCCACCATTTCTGAGTCACATATGTGTCTTAGGTCATGTTCTCCAGAAGCAAACCCTGAGTACATAATTAGTGTGTAAATCATTTATGCAGAAAGTGCTTTTAAGGAAAAATTTCCAGGGGGTAGAACATGGAAGAGGAAGAAGCCAAGCAACGGTGTGTTTTCAGGCAAAGTGCAAGTCTCTCTCTGATCTTACAGGGAGCTATGGAGTATAAGCCACACCTTAAAGTTTGCCTTGGTTCAAAGCAAGGTGTTTGGACTTTCATACTTATTGGCTAAGCAACATTTCAGGGGATGTAGACCCTCAGGTATTTCAGTTCTCTGCTATAATAGGACAGAGAAATTTCAGCAGTCCAAAGACAGTCCAGAAACACTGTTTACAAATGTGCAACTTCAGGTTCCAGTACGCAGAGCCTTAGGAAGGGGCACATAGATAGGTTAGGAGGGACTGGACAGTGACTAGGAGGACCATCAGCTGTGTGCACCACACAAAGTGGTCCAACTCATATTTCAATATTCTCATGATGCCTTATCACAAGTGTCCTGCTGCCTCTGTTGGTGATGGATAGTCTGTGGTGTTCAACTTTTTCTACTCAATCACATTCTGAAGGTTTTGAACTTGGAAGAAAATGATCGACTCTTGATTCATCCCCTCCCCTGAAGCCCAGAACTCCTGAGGCTAATTTGCCTACAACCTTCAACCTCTACATTTCAACAGTGTCTTTTACATATGCATCCAATATCAAAGTCCTCTCCTCATGAGAAATGGCCATTAAGTTTGAGCCATGAGGAAGAATCAAGAATGATACTCCAGATTTATACCACATCTGCAGAATCTCAGAGCACTGCCTTCTATTGGCCTGGCAGCAACCAAGAGGCAGTCTTGTGAGTTTGAGCTTCTTATAGGCATTTCCCCTAATTTTACATCTTAAAGAGAAAGGAACCAACACATTGGGAAATACTCCTGGAATGAAAATTATGAAAAAACACTGAGTGAATTGCAGAGTGGGCGTTTGACACTGGCTCCTTTTTAGAAACTAAGGATATAAAGGAAACTTGAAAATAGTTGTTGCTCTAAGGTATACAATGTGTTAGAGGTGGACCAGAACCATGAGATCACCAGGTTACCACCCTTATGTTACAAAGAAAGAATCTACTTTCCGTGAAAATCTTTAGAGAGTTTCAAAATTGATTTCTGTTTGCTTCACAAAGTATTGTCCAAATATATTGAGCTCTTCTGTGGTGTTTGTAGTTTGTTGTCAATCAGTTTATAAATATTTAACATCTTTGTGAGTTGCAAAGTGTTCAAAAAATTATTCTTTCAGGAAAAGTTGAAAAGGGAACTGGAGAAGTGGCTCAGCAGTTGGAGCACTTGCCTGGCATGGGTGAGGATCTGGGTTCAAACCCCAGCACCACATACACAACTAAGTGTAGGAGAAACAAAGGCCAGATAAAAAAATAAATAAAATTGATCATCTCTCTCTTTTAAAAAAAAGTTGGAGAAAATATAAGCATATATATATATATAAATACATATATATACATATGGATTATACATATAGTACATATATACATATGTACGGTGACAAAAAAAAAAACATATCTTTCTAGCTGTAGAAATCCAGCACATCTAACCATTCAAGTTCAGGAACCAGACTCACTGCCTAAGCTCTGTTTTGTGTATTCCTGATTCTGCCTAGCTCTGTGGTCTTGGAAAAGTTGTACATTCTTTGCAAAACGTTCTCATCTGTAAATTGAAAATGATCATTGTATCTTCCTTATAAGTTGTATATAGATAAAAATTCACTCTGTATGTGAAGTCTTTATCATAATTCCTGGAACATAAGCATGCATCTAATGGTAGTTATTATCCCTGGCTTCATTACAGGCATTTTTAATTATTGGAAAAATAAACTGTTCATCATAAATTCATCATTTTTAGACATACCATTAAGTAGTTTTTAGTATTTTCACAAAGTAGTATTAGAATGTTTTTGACACCTAAAATATTGCTTTCATACTCTTTGGTCATCATTTCCCATTTCATATTCCCCAGCCCCCAGAAACCATTTATTCATATTCTTTTCTATAGATTTTCTTATTCTAAATTATACAATACAATACGTGGGCTTCTGTGTCTGGCTTCTTTCACTTAGCATTATGTACTTAAGTATCATCCATATTGTATATATCAGTATTTCATTTTTGGGGGAGAGAAAGAGAAGGAAGGAGAGAGTTAATTTTATTTTTTCATCTGGCTTTTGTTTTCCCTCCACTTAGTTGCATATGTGGTGCTGGGGATCAAATCTGGGACTTCTTACATGCCAGGCAAGTTCTTTACCGCTGAGCAACCTCTCCAGCCCCTTCCTTTCTTTCAATAGCCTGGTTCTACATGTTAACCAGCAATGTATGAGAGCGCCAATTTCCACACATTCTCTTCATCATTTGTTATTATCTGCCATTCTGATTACAGTCATTCTAGAGTATGTGAAGAAATATCATATGGCTTTAATTTGCATTTTCCAAAAGATGAATGACATTGAGGATCTTTCAGTGTCCTTATTGGTCATTTGTAAATCTTCTTTGGGGGAAAAAAACTATTGAAAACCTTTTTCTTCACTTTTAATCAGATTTGTTTGTCTTTTTACTATATAATTATAAGAATCCCACACATTTTACTGGGTGTTTTGTTGTTGTTGTTTGTTTGTTTTTTGTACCAGGATTGAAGCCAGGGGCACTTAACCTTGGAGCAACCTCCCAAGCCCTTTTTTTATATTTTATTTTGAGACAGGGTCTCACTAAGTTGTTCAGGTCCTCACCAAATTGCTGAGTCTGGCTTTGAATTCAATCCTCCTGCCTCAGCCTCCTGAGTTGCCAGGATTACAGAGTTGTGCACCACCATGCCCAGCTTCCTGGATATTTTGTATGAGCTGGTTAACATTCCAGAGGCTGCAGGGATGAAATATGGACAAACCCCTGTTTTCAAACCCACAAGTTCTAATGGAGGTGCAGATAACAAAGAGTGATCACATAAACGACCAAGAGAAAATGTCTAATACCAATAAATGTAATAAAGGAAAATAAATGGGTGATATATTAGCAAAAGATACAGTGAAAGACAGATAAGATATGGTGGTCAAGGTGGTATACAATTTGACCTATAGCAATAGACAAAAACTGACCTAGGAAGATAGGCTTTCTCATGCAAAAACATGCCAGGATTTCAGTAGCATAGAAGAAAAAGGAACCTCTACTCAAAAATAAAGCATAACCATAGTCAAAGAGTCTCTTTTTGCTTTGTGATGTCATTGATAGAAATTTTCATCAAGTTGGCCCTGAATCTGGAATTAAATAAAGATGCATCATATTTTTCCAACATTCATTTTATATGCTATTCAGTTAAGGTACTTCTGCATTATTGTATTTTGAAAAAATACATTTTACCTTTTGAATTCAAAATCTCATACAGTGCCTTTTATCATTTATTGGCTAAGTACATATTTATTAAATATATACAATTCAAGGCTTTTCCTCACCACTTTGTAGTAATGAGGCCAAAGGGCAAGGTGTAATTTTAAATCATCCTCTTCATTAAGAAAATAGATGCCATGGAAAAAGAAATAACAAACATTCAATAATGTTAGAGCTAAGTTCTATGCTCCTAACATTGAACTTTCTTTGAAATCATTTTCCAAAGCAAATCCATAAAATATGAGGTGACTGTGTTTCCTATTTGCAAACAATGCATAAAACATAAAGTAACAGGCACAATATTCACATTTTAAAAATGCAATTTGGAAAGTAGTGCTCCCTTGCTTGTTTCAAAGCCAACTGCCAGAGGACATGAATAGCAAGATCAGAAAAATCCAATAAAGGCTAAGTGTGCTTGTGGGTAATTTTGTCTTCATTTGGGTGCAGTTCCTCTCAGATGAAGGACAGACACCTGAAACCATTGCATGCATTTTGCTGGAATCCAAGGTAAATAAAAATGACCCTCTGTTTAGACATCTAATCTATTACAACATGAAAGATTCCACTGAGCATTCAGTAAGACCTTATTATGAAGGCAGATATTTCTACTAAATTGATTAAGAACAGAAATTTAAAACTAGAGGTTTACAAAAATGCCTAGAATAAATAAAATATGAAATTTATCATCTTTCGTGGGGCAGATACTAGACATTGACTTTTTAAGTAGCTGTTCATTTTATACCTAACATATATTAGACAATATTCGTAAGGACAGAAAAACGAGGAAATGAGACAACATCCTTTTAATAAATTTTCATCTTAGTGGAGGAAATGGATAATAAACAAATAGATATGCAAGATAATTGTTCAATGTAATAAATAAATGCAGCAGAGAAAAAAGCAAGGAAATATGTAATGGTAGGAAAAGTGGAGAAGGGACATTAGATAGGATGATTAAAGATCTCTATGAGATTATAAAATTCTGACTTGACACTTGCAAGACAAGGTAGGAAGAGGTTCATGTACTTTGTCAAATGCATGTGGTCTTGTTACTATTGATGAATTGAGTAAAATTCATGTTGTTTCTCACTTCTTTTCTACCTCTCTCTTAGTACTCTGTATTTTAATAATTGAATCAATTGCTACTAATAGGAGAACATGAGCCTATTAAAACAATTTTTTCATTTGATTATTCTGAATGTTTTACAAAAGCTAGCTGTATTATAGTCAATGCTCTGTTGATCGGATGCTTACCGCATGCGCTGGCTCACTTGCTGTTAATCAGCTAAAGCCTCAATATTGCTTCTTAACAAACCATGCTAAAACTCAGCGCTTACAGCCATTCCTGATTCTCATTTGTGTATCTTCAGACAAAGTCATCAATGATTGGTTAAAATGGTCTTGGCTCAAAACTGCACAGTGGTTGCAGAAGTAACCCTGTTGTTTCTCATCTTCTTTAAACCAGCAGCTACCTGGTACAGTTTTTCGTGTAAGAAGTAGAATCCACAAAACACTTATCCCAAACATTAGTAACATTTCAAGCCTCTGCGCACATCACGTAAACTAGCATCACATCGAGTAAAGCAAGTCACATAGCAAGCCCTGTCAAGTAGTGGAGGTGGCTCCCTGATGACCACGTGGCCCAAAGAAGTCTCATGGCCAGCCTAGCGTCACTGGTATAAAAGTAATTCCTCCCTCACAGATAACGGGAAAAAGTAAATATTTGCCAAATCATAAGCTAATCTACCACACCTTTTAGTCACCAATTAAACATTAAATATTTAGTATGTTAAACATTTAGTGTATTAAAAACATTGTGTGGTGTACTGTGGGGAATAAAAATAGAATAAAAGTTCTTTGCAAAGGCATAGAGAAACTCATCTAGTTATGCTTATCGGAGTCAATAACACTGGGAAGAAACTGAGAAGTATATTTTCAAACAACATAGAAAATAAGTTTAAAAAGTTTCAAACATTCAGGGGAGGAAGACATTATTAACATTTCTCATTCTACATTGCCTTTCTAATACATATCTTAATGTGTGTGTGTGTGTGTGTTCACAATCTGTGTCTATAAATAAGCACACTTCACACAAACTCACACATGTGACACATTTAATTGAATGTGTCCTTTAGCATATATTATAATTTTCTATTTTTATAGAAAATATGGTCAGTGTCCCATTCATATCCTCTGGGCACTCACCTTCCTATAATTCCCAGAGGTAGCTCACTGCAGACACCTGTATTCCTCTGACTGACAGCTCTGTCTGCCCCAAGATGCGTGCTTGGCCTGTGCATAAGAATGGATAGAAGGGCCATGTAGTTGAAGGCCTGGGAGCCTCTCTCACCAGTGATGGAACAGAATTGGCAGAAAGGTACCTCCACTCCTTGCCCATTGGTTTGGAGTTCCCCAGCAGGATGGAGCCTTAGTCCCTCCCAGTGGGACTGCCACTCTGTCAGGTGTCTCTCCTTGTCTGCTTCACTTCTCCAGCATCCTATCAGTGTGCTTTGTGGGATCACCTCCCACATCAGTTCATGGTCATTTGCACTAGAATCCTCTTCTCAGGGTCAATTTCTGAGTAACTCAACTGAAGATCATGACATAAAACTGAAATAATTCAAAATAGTGTTAGGATTTGTTGGAGATGGGACATCAGACTAAAATCAAATAGTCTTGTGGTAGCAAATGTTTAAATTTGGATCTGGCTTTGTGTTTTTCATCTGTGCTCAGATTCTGCATGAAAAGAAGCAGTTTCCATCTCTATAGAACACATCATATACCTTATCAAGCAATGCATTTCACGTTACATTTATGTCACCCAAGAAAGCTGACAAATGACCAGCAGAAGAGACTAGAGATAGATGCTTATGTAAATATCCCATTATTCATGGAGAACTGATAAAATCAGAACCAAGCAGGCAGAATCAGATAATTTTCTTCCCAACACTCCTAACTCTACAACTATTTAGTGAAAATTTACTATGTGGAAGATATTATTCTACATTCTTGAGATTAAACTTTAAATTTAGGCTTGCTTCTTGCCCTTTGAGGATTTACAATCCAGTTAAGAGTTGGGTATGGAAAAAACAATAAAAACTGAACTACAATACAAATTATCAACAAAGTGCTCTCTGTGTGTACCCCAGTCCACCACAAAATGTGAGTTCCTAACAACACATTCTAGGATGAATGATCAACCACAAATTGGGATGTATTTTTAAAAGGAGGGGACAAAAGCACGTCTGAAAAATATCAAATAAAGTTTAAAATAAATAAATATATCATTTAATGTTGACTTTTAATCAGCAAAAGACTTTTGAAATATATAGCCTGTCCAATTGGATCTAAGTTTTTAAAGGCAGATTAGGCAAAATTTATCCATGAAAATAGAGTTAGAGGTGTTTTATTCCAGGGTCAGGAACTGGTTGTACAAGTGTCCTGGAGGAACAGAGGAAACGGAGGTCAGCCTGTGGGTAAGAGGTCTGCAGCTCCTTTGGCTTCAAAAGCCTGGATGTGTCAGTCCTTGGCTGCAAAGACACAGGGGCACTTGTCATGAGGCATATTAACTGTAGGAGCAGTAGATAAAAGATGATCCATCTTCTCCTTCCTTTCTGCCTTCCAATCTCTCACTGCCGAACCCAGAGGAAGCAGCAGCCCTGGGAGTATGGGAAACTCAGCATCAGTACCAGAATGTAAAGAAGGGCAACCCAACGCAGGGCCTACATATCTGGGTTTTTATGGATCTTCTCCAAAAATAGGAAATAGTGCCTATTCCTTCCCTGAAGGGGGGGGTGTAAGATTCCAAGATGATTAGATAATACCATAGATCAAAAGTTAAGAAATAGAAATTGACTCTCTGAAATTCACTTTGTAGATAATCAGCAAGCAAAAGTGGTGATTTTTTTTTCTCAGAAAATTTTAAACATGTATGCATCATTTCTCTTTACCTCTATATGTCTTGGTATTTGTATCCACTTTATAAGTAAAAGCTGTGTTACCCTTCCTGGATGTTGCCTGGTTCCCAGCCCGATTGCTTCTCTTCTGGCTTTTCTTTCCTTGAGTTAATTGCATGTCAAACCTGTGCAAAATGAAGGTTTGTTCTCAGTTCCTCTGCATCTGTCAAAATAACTGTTTTTCTCAGCCTAACATGGCAATGCAAGAAGGGGTGTAGAGGTAAAGAGAGAAAAAAACAATGTTGTTTAAAAGCTGATTCAGAAACAAAAAACCAACCACTAGTGATTACAGTGTCTTTATGTGCCCAGCACTAGCGTTGTGCTTTATGACATCAAAGCTGTTATAATCTGCCTCCTTCTTTCTTTCTTCCCTTCTCCTTCCTTCCTTCCCTCCTTCCTTCCTCTTTGTTCTCTTAGTGCTGCACAGTTATTCATAACATATTTGAGATCATGAATTACAATTTAGTTGGAGAAACAGGCCGTACACTTATGCAATGACAGGAGAACAATAGAATATAAAGTGTTAATTGTGCAACAAAGATAACAGGGGAAAGAAGAAATGGCTGTGTGGGCAGCAGCCATCAGATCTGCACACATTCTGGGGTGGGACTGCACCTTGAAGATGAAAGAATTCAGACAGAAGTGAAGGAAAGGGGATCAAGACAAAAGAAGGTTAGATTAGGTGAAGTTAAGGGGTAGAAGAGGTGAGGGTAGAGGAAGGAGCCAGGTTACTATTGATGAAGTCTTGGGCCACTCTCCCTGTCCTTTCTTATTTCTGTTGACAAACACGTTTTCCAGGTTTGTTAGCCAGTGGCCACTTGATGAAGCTTCATGATCTCTAGGCCATCCTGCATGAGGGGCAGATTTTTCATGTTTATATTTTCTTCAGCATTCATAGTTTTACTCAAGATCTTCTTGAAAACACCTGCATTTGGGACATGAAAGAACACGGAATTCATGGTTGACATAAAAGTGTCCATGGAGAGATTTGCACAGATTTGTGAAAATTTAGATTTTCACCATTCCTACCCAAGAAAAGCAGAGAATTTTATTAACAAAGCACAAGCTTAATAAGATACAATGAGTTGACCAAAAATACCCCTTTCCTTGATCTTTAAAAAAATCTAGCATTTTAAATCATAATCACCAATAAAAAGAGAAGAATGAAATATATGTTATAATATAATGGACTTGCCTTGTACTTTCCCCTCAACTTTACTTAAAAATAAATCAAATTTGGCCTTGGAATAAGCCATTTTTATTTATCTCTTTCATATTTTCAGTTTTTCTAGCTTTTGTATTTGTTTTGTTTTATTTTTGAGGATTGTCATTGATGCTGGGAGTGGTGGCACACACCACATCCTAGTGACTTGGGAGACTGAGACATGATGATTGCAAATTCAAAGCCAGCCTCAACAACTTAAAAAGGCCCTGCTTTAAAACAAAAAATAAAATAGGGTTAGGGATATAGTTCAGTGGTAAAATGTCCCTGGGTTCAATCTCCAGCATCAATTAAAAGAGAAGGAGAGAGGGAGAGAGAGAATCGTCATTAAAGAAAGCTTTTTATGTTTCCTTGTAGCGTGGCATGCCTGACTCTCTTCGTTACCATTTTATAAAGAAGTATCAGGTCAACTCAGACTCTAATTGTTGAAACTTCCCCTTGCTCAATGTAGTCAACAATTCTCAATGACATCTCAAATGAAACTGATGTTTCCATTTCAATTTCCCTCTGGACAAGACCCTGAGTTCTAAGTCTGGCAGATTGTTCATAACATTGGCATGTATTTTGGTTCCTTTGGGAATAGAATTCCTTCAACGTTGTCTAAGTCGTTGATGTTTTCTGCTTTCTGTCCCAGGTGGCTGTCCCTACCTTGCATCTTCTGAATGTGATCTCTTAAAGTCCAGGCTTATCTTCAGGATGTCTGAAGATGCCCACCTTTTTTCTTACTACTTGATAGTTATTGTGAATAGTTAGGACAGACTCATTCAAATAATGTTTACTGATACAAATATATAGCAATCACAGTTCTATTTCTTCATAAAATACACAGTTTACTGATTATTTGTTCAGAATATCAATTTTAGATTCTCACAATACACAAACATTGAATTTTAACTATGAAACATGAATGCTGTTAGAGAGGGCAAGCAGAACAGTCAAGTCTCTAATTATAAAGAAACTAATAATATAATGTCAGGAATGGATGTGTAATACAGTTTGCAAAATATTTAGGTAAGTATAAATAACAGTATACAGATAGTCAGGCATAGTGGCACAAGCCTATAATCCCAGTGACTCAGGAGGCTGAGGCAGAAGGATCCCAAGATGAAGGTCAGTCTCAGCAACTTAGAGACACACCTATCTCAAAATACAAGGATGGGGAGGTAGCTTAGTGGTAAAGTGCTGCTGAGTTCAATCCCTACCTAGTAAAGCCAAAAAAGAGAAAGACAAAAGCAAAAGAAAAGCAAGTATGTAGAAACTGTGATGGGGAAAAGTAGCACGAAGTAATCTGAGAAGAGGAAAAAGACCAAGAAAAACAGGTTCAATGCAATACCCATTGAAATTCCAATGACATTCCTCAGAGAATTAGAAAAAAAAAAAACCAGTCATATAATTTCATTTGGAAAAGTAAGAGACCCAGAATAGTCAAAGAAGTCATTAGCATGAAAAGCAAAACCAGAGGTATCACAATACCAGATTTGAAATTATACTACAGAGCTATCGTAACAAAAGCAGCATGGTACTGGCTCCGAAACAGACATGAAGACCAATGGATTAGAATAGAAGACACAGAGACAAACCCACTAAATACAGTTGCCTCATGCTCAACAAAGGAGCCAAAAACGCAAGGCGGTGAAAACAACAGTCTCTTGAACAAATGGTGCTTGGGAAACCGGAAATCCATATGTGCTAGAGTGAAACTTATTCTCTATCTCTCACCTTGCACAAAACTCAACTCAAAGAGAATCAAAGACCTAGGAATTAGACCAGAAACCACACACCTACCACAAGAAAATGTAGGCCCAATACACCAACACATCGGCTCAGGACTTCCTAAACAAGACCTTCAAAGCAAAATAAGTAAAAGTAAAAATCAATAAATGGTACAGCATCAGACTGAAAAGTGTCCTCACGGCAAAGGAAACAAGAGTGTGAAGAGAGAATGCATAAGAAGGGGAAAAAAAAATTCTTTGCCTCCTGCACCTCAGACAGGGCTGTCACATCCAGGATATACAAAGCACTCAAAAACTTAACACCAAAAAACCCCAAATAACCCAATCAATAAATGGGAAAAATAACTGAATAGATACTTTTCAAAAGAATAAATGCAAATGGTTAATAAATAAATAAAAAAATGTTCAACATCTCTAGCAATTATAGAAATGCAAATTAAAACTACCCTGAGATTTCATCTCACTTCAGTCCGAATGGCAACAATCAAGAATACTAACCAGAATAAATGTTTGTGAGTATGTGGGGAAAGAGTACACTTAGACATTGTTGGTGGGACTGTAAACTTGTACAATCAGCTGGAAAGTAACACAGAGATTCCTCACAAGCCTAGGAATGGATCCACCATTTGACCCAGCTATCCCACTCCTCCGTATATATCCAAAGGACCTAAAATCAGCACACTACAGTGATTCAGCCACGTCAATGTTCATAGCAGCACAATTCACATTAGCTAAGCTATGGCTCCAATCAAGGTGCCTTTTAACTGCTGAATGGATAAAGAAAATCTGGCATATAAACAGGATGGATGTTTTAGTTAGCTTTCCACTGCTGAGACTAAAACTCTGACAAGAAAAATTGTGGGAGGAAAAGTTTATTTGAAGGCTCATGATTTCAGAGGTTTTAGTCCATAGGAGGCAAATTCCATTTCTTGGGGCTCAAGGTGAGGCTGAACATCATGGTGGAAGAGTGTGGCAGAGAGAAATAGATCAAATCATCGCTCCAGGAAGCAAAGAAGGGGACTCCACGTCAGATACAAAATACATGCCCCAAAGGCATGCCCCCAATGGTTCACCTTCTCTAACCACACCCTACCTGCCTTCAGTGGCCAGTTAATCCTCATTAAGGAATTAATTCACTGATTGGGTTAAGGCTCTTACAAACCAATCATTTCACCTCAGCCTTACTGCATTGTCACATGAGAGATTTGGGGAGTGACACCTCACATTCAAACCATAACAATGGAGTATTATTCAGCCATAAAGAAGAATGACATGTTATTTGCCAGCAAATGGATGGAACTAGGGGATATCATGCCAAGTGAAATAAGCTAGTTTCAAACAACCAAAGGCCAAATGTTCTGTCTGATGTGTGGATGCTAAACCAAAATAAAGAAAAAAAAATAGGAATAGACAAAAGAGAAATAAATGTGAGAAGGATGAATGATACAGGAAAAGTTCATGGAATAAATCAGACTTAACTTTCCCATGTTCATATATGAAAATATCATAGGGAATCTCATCAACATGTTTACCAACAAATTACTAAATTAAAAAAATCTATTAGTAAATAATAGAAAGATCAGTAGAATAGAGGGAAGAGAATGGGGCAAGGGGGAATACTGGGGACTGAATTAGAATAAGTTATTCTGCATGCTTTTATAAAAATGGCAATGTGTTTCCTATTGTCAAGTATGTCTAAAAAGAACAGGGGGTTGGCGGAAGAGAGCAAAGGGGGACCTGAGTTAAAACAAGATATACTCCAAGCTTTTATAATTATGTCAATGTACATTTTATTATCATGTATATTAAAAAACTGGGTGGGAGGAAGGGAGGGGAAGGGGAAAACAGGAGACTGAATTAGAAAAAGCTAAACTCCATGCTTTTATAATTATGTCATTGTATAATCTTATGTCATGTGCACCTAAAAAGAACCAACAAAATTTTAAAGATCTACTTCTTAAGGATTTTCAAGAATATAATATGTTGCCATTAACTATAGTTCCATATTGTACAATCGCTCTTTTGAATTTGTTCTTGTTCTTCCTTTCTGACACTTTGCATCCTTTCATCATCATTTACCTAATTTATCCCCCTTGAAGCTTGAGACCCTGGTAACAACCATTTTATTCCTTGCCTCTGAGATCAACTTCTTAGATTCAACATTTAAGTGAGAATACAAACCATTCAGTATCTGTGCCTGACTTATTTCACTTAGTATGATGCCCTCCAAATTCATCCATGATATTGCAAATAACAGGATTTCATTCTTTCTAAAGGTTGAATAGTATTCCATTGTTCATATTTGTTAAAGAACACATTGTGAGAACATATTTATATGTGGACAGGGGTAATTTAACTCCTCCCCTTCTAATTTACATGAATTTTATTTTTTTCTCTTATATAATTGCTCTGTTTAGGATTTCAAATATAAGGATGAATAGAAGTTGTAAGAGTGTACAATCTTATCTTGTTCCTTGTATTAGGGAAAAAACTTTCAAATTATCACTACTAAGACTGATGTCAGCAGTGGACTTGATGTACATGGTCTTTATTATTGGGTTGAGATTCATTTCTTCTGTAACTAAGTTAAGATTTTTTTAACATGAAAGGATCATGAATTTTGTCAAATGATTTTTCTGCATCTACTGATATAATTCTTAACCTTCATTCTGTTAATGTTGTATATCACCTTCACATATATTCTTGAATCCCTAGGACAAATCCTATTTAATCATGGTGTATGACCCTTAATATTTTGTTGAATTTGGTTTGCATGCATGCTCCTTGGAGACATTGCCCTGCAATTTTCTATTCTTAAAATGTTGTCTGACTTTGTCAGGGTAACACTGACCTCATAGAATTGTTCTGGAAGTATTGTCCACTCTTTGATTTTTGGGAACAGCTTGATAAGAATTAGTATTAGCTCTTTAAATATTTGGTAAAATTCAGCAGTAAAGCTATCATGTCTGGGGTTTTTATTTGATAGGAGACATTGTACTACTGATTCAATCTTTCTCTTCAATTTTGATCTGCTCCGATTCTTTATTACTTCATTATTCAGTCTTAGTAGGCTGTATAAAAGAATTTATCCATTTCTTTTCAGCTATCCAATTTGTTGTCATATAATTGTTTAGTTTCTCATGATTCTTTTATTTCTGTGACATCTGCTGTAAGGTGTCCTATTCATTTATAAATTTACTTATTGGAGTCTCATCTCTCTCTCTCTCTCTCTCTCTCTCTTTTAGACTAGTTATGTTTTTGTGAATTTTGTCTGTCTTTTCAAAAAATCAATTTTGCTTCATTGATCTATTGATTTATTAATCTAGAAAGCTTCTATTTCTTTCATCCCTTCTCTGATCGTTATTATTTTAATCCTTTTACTAACTTCAGATAACTTTGTTCTTGTTTATCTGGTTTCTTTAGGGCAAAATTAGTTCGCTTATTTGAAATCTTTCTTCTTTTTTATATAGATGTCTATAGCTAAAAAAAATTCCTTGTAGAAATGCATTTCCTGCATACTATAACTATTGATATGCTTGTGTACACTTTTTGTTAGAGTCAAGATAATTTTTTTGAAGATACCTTTAACATTTTATTACCTTCATAACAAAACAATGAAGCTTAGAACTGGACCACCTGACCCTTTCTCTTCTCATCTCCTCTCAGTTCGCAATGCTTGCATCTCATAGTAGCCAGCATTCTCTTAGATCCACAGGTAGAAGCAACACCCAAGCCTTAGCACGATCTTCTTTCTAGTTTTATCCTTTTTCCTGAATACTGGCTTAGTCTGCTCACCATAGCCACTCTATTTCCTGTCACAATGCCACTTTCCCTGTGCGTACAGAGAATCCTTGCCTTTCTTGTGCTATGTCACTCTATAGGGCTGCTGTTTGCCACACTTCTTACAGAATGTCCAATAAGTCTTAGGAACATTCACCATGTTTGTGGAAGTGTTATCAGCCCCAACCAAGATAATTTAAATTTTTCTTTTCAGTTTGTTCTTTGGCCAGTTGACAATTCAGGAGCATGTTGTATAATTTCCTTATACTTCCAAATTTTCCTTCTATTATTCACTTCTAGCTTCACACCTTTGTGGTTAGAAAAGATACTTGAGATGAGTTTTCCCTTCTTAATTTTTTAAAACTTATACTGTGGTCTAACATATGATCTGTCATAGAGAACGATTCAGATTTACTCTGGGAAAATGTACATTTTGCTCTGGATTAGAGGAATGATTTCCATAGGTCTGTTAGAGCCGGTCAGCCTAAAGTGAAGTTTCAGTTCTGTGTTCATTTATTGATAATCTCTGCAGATCGTCTGTTCACTGCTGAAAGCAGAGTTTTCAAATCCCCTACTATTTCTGTATTCCATTCTTCCTCTCTGTTGAGCTCTATTAATTTTGCTTTGTGTATTTAGGTGCTCCTATGTTGTATTCCTATGCATTTACAATTGTTATAGTCTTTTGATAAATTGACCCTTTTATCATTATATGTTGACTGTGTTTGTCTCTCTTAATGATTTTTTTAAATCTCTTTTATCTAATATGACTATCTGTTCTCTTTCAGTTTTACTTTGCATAGAACATCTTCTTATAATCTTCCACTTTCATTCTGTTTATTTAAAGGTGAAGTAGTTCTCTTGTAGACAGGATACAATTAACCTTGTTCTTTGTTTTCTTTTTGTTTCTTTTTAATTTTATTTTATTTTTTTACGCTCAGGCAGCATATATCTTTTGATGAGGGACTTGAATTTATTTAACACCACTTACCTTCCATGTAATTATTGGTAGGTTCGGGATTACTACATCCATTTTGTTAGTGCTTTCTTATTGTTTTGTAAATTCCTTGTTTCTTCTCTTGTTGCCTTTGTGGTTAGGTGATATTCTCCAATGTTATGCTTTTATTCTTTACTTTTCAAACTTTGTTTATTAGCCACAGATTTTGGGGGGGGGTTGGGTCAATGCAAGACTTATGTAGATACCTTATATGCAGGCCTGTAGCCTAGAGATGTGCAGGTGGTCCTGGCTCTGAATAGGCCTGAAATATAAGGTAGAATTTGTAGACTGGGTCTATGGGACTAGCATGACACTGGGTGGACCTGCATCCTTTACCTACAGGGGCCAGCCTGATGCTAGGGTCATTGTGAAGTCTGGGTCTACAGCCCCAGATTATGAATGTCCACCTGATACATGAGGATGCAGGGAACAGGTTTGGAGTGGGAAAGCCTGGAGCTGTGGAAGCCACCCTGGTATTGAGAGTGATATAAAGTCTAGGTCCACTGAGGACAGTTTAAAGCTGTGGTCAGTCTGACCTGCAGGGTTGCTGAGAATGATTGCCAACGGGGCTGGTTCAGAGCTGGGATTGCTGGAGTCAAGCTGGTGATAGGGCAGGTCCAGACACCAAGTCCACCAACCACATCTGGAGTCTGGGGCAGTAGGATTCCACCAAGTCCTGGGGTAGCTTTTCAGGGCAACCTGGAGTCAGAGCCTGTGAGGGCTTTGGCTGGGTTTTACTGAGATGGCAGTGTTGGGTCTAAGACAAAGCCCAGATCTTATTTCCCTCTCTCCCCCATACAGAGATTAATGCAGGTAGCATAAAACTGTCCCTCCTACCACTTTCAATCTGATCTTCTTGTTTCTGTACTGCTTTAGCTATTGTGAAGATATCTTCCTGGGTGAAGAGCTGTTTTAATTAATATTTCTGTGGGGAATTGAGGGACTGGATACTTATATTCTGCCATTCTGCCAAAATCCTCTTCTGTCAGTTTTAAATCATTGAATTCAGATTCATCAAGTTTTCAGTTCTCCAGCAGGAGAAGGTGGGATCTTTGCATACATTTATAGAGTTAAAATGATAACTTTGGCAGTTGTCACAGAACAGAACAGAGCACCTCAAGTGTAAACTCTGTCTTTACCTCAACTTGGATATAAAGTGCTGGTCATTTAAAACACAAATAATTCTATCCATTAACATTTTTCAAGAGCTTAGGAATCAATTTCACTCAACATATTCCTCCACAGAAGGATAAGTTGGTTCTTACAAGTTTGCTTTCCATACAACATAACATATTTGCAATGCTTTTTCCTCTTTAGTTTCTGAGGCCAGAGAGATAAAATTCCAAATATCAAGTAAGAGTTCAATAAATGTTGATTCTTTCCACTTTTCTTACTTTCTAAACTGATAGATTTGGGAGCGTCAATTAACATCAGTAAATCTTTCTCTATCTGCCCTGACCTTTGTCTCTTCTCCAACATCTGAGTCCAATAAAAGCAAAGTACTTAAATATTCCTGGACTATCAGTAGCCCTTACATACATAATCTTTCTCACTCAGTGCAGTGGAATATAAGTGAAAACTTTTACATGATTCCTGAAGGTACTTAATAGATATTTTTTCTTGCGATAAAATTTTGCCCTGGTATGAGAATTTACTGAACTGAGATTACTCTTAGACCACCAAATCCAGCATTTCACATTAAACCTTATTCAAACCTATTTCTATTATAGTATTAATACTTACTTAGAAATATAACCTTCTTTTAACCTTATCAAGACCAGTATTATGTTTTATTGTTCACATCATTTAAAATTTTTTAAAAAATCCATTTTTATCAGCTTGCAAGTACTGACTCGCTAGTAGCATGAGTTACAATAGGTAAGAATGGAGCACACAAGCAGAGCCACAGAGAAGGGTGTTTGCCTAGGTTCACTAAGCAGCTGAATAAATCCCTCTTATCTGCTAGCTTACTTATGAGCATTGCTCAAAATTGTATTCCAGGAAAATTCTAAATTGCTCCTTACAAGAGAAATTGAGGGAAAATTCTGCATGAAAAGCATTAAATATGAAATCTATAAGTAGCACCTCTGAGTCTACATTGATTTAATTCCTCCATGTCTCCTGGTGTAGTGTACTTACTGATAGAGTGGGCTCTGGAACAAGATAGCCTCTATGGGAATCCAGGCTATAATTACCAACTATGAGACCTTGACCAAGTTCTCGACCTTCTCCTTGTTCTGTTTTCCTTAAACAAAGAACTGATAAGAACGATGCTTACATGGTACGGGGATCAAATAAGTTAATATATGTAAAGGACATAGAAGAGCGCTTGGGTTATAATAAACACTCAATAAATGCTGGTTTATTTTTTTCTATCCATTAATTACCTCCATTCTATCTCACCCTTGGGTAAAGCAACATTTACATGATTTTCTAATGACTATTTCCAAAGCATGTTATCATGCAAAATAGATCAAATGAGCTGTATTTAATGATGTAATTAATTAATCATTTGAGCTAAATTTAAATTAAGTCCTCGACATTTTCATCTAAGATATATTAATTTACTTGGCCTGTTTCCTATGCTTCTGTAAACAAAGGATGCTTTAATAAAATACACCCTTTATCTTTGTCCCAAATTATTTTGAATGAAGGCTTTGAAATGGCATTACTGTCAGGCAATATGAAGAGTTTGAAAACAAACAAGCAAAACCCAGACAAGTTCAGCTCTATTTCTACATGATAATTAAGGGCACTTAGACGAAGTGATATTCAGTCATTTCTTGGCCTTAGCATTTTTGACATTTTTAATGTTCATCTCAGATCTTAGCAGTCCTTATTTAATTTAGACTGCAATTTCCAAACCGTAGAGAATCTAATGAAAATGAGTTAAAAAAAGAAGAAAGAGAAACAAGGGATTTTCATGCTTTTTGGGTTGTGGGTATAATTTTCTTTTCCTTTCTAATTTTTTTTTTCTTTTTCATAATGAATCCAAAACATCTTTGATTTGCCAAGATTAGATTCTTTGAATCAGGAAGAGTAACACGATGTAACAGAAATAGCATTCACATTTACTATCTTCCATGATGGTAGTTAGGAAAGTAAAAAGGATTTCTTTCAAATGTTATTTCTTTTAAAGAAACAAAGGAAACTTTTATCCCTTTAATTTTGTAGACTTTGTCCTTTCGCTTTCATCTTACTACACATAAAAAATTCAATTTAATAAGGCTTGTTGAAAAGCATTTTTTCATAAAGATTTATCTTGAGGGAGATGTTGAGATGGCTAATTTCCATTTCTTTGCTTTGGGAATGAAAGAGGTTTAGTTCATATGCCTGATTCAGCTTCTCCACTGAAAATTCCATTTGGAGGAAAAACATCCTCCTGATGGGATGTTCAAGGTGGTTCCAAATTGTCCTATAAAACAGGGAGGGATTTCAACACATGTGTGGGAAGGGTGTTGAGAAAAAGAGGACAAAGAAACACAAACTTTTTTTTTCCTATGAAAAGGACAAGAGGTGGGTGGTAGATGAGAGGTTTCCATTCTGAAATGTTGAAATAAAATCATATTTTCTCCTCTGCTAACTCAGAGTTCTTCAGTTTTTCCAACATAACACTAAAGGAAAGTAAATGATCTCATCAATCTTATTATATAATTTACTACATTTCAGATTATCTAGTTTCTATCCTTGTATTGTTTACCCAAAGAAAGCCATTTATTTTTGGAAGGCAAAGCATGTTATTCAAATCTCATAGATGAAGGGACTGAGAGTCACAGAAACAAAGTGGTTCATACAAAATCCCTCTTATTTTTAAGAGATGATGTCATGAGTTATAAGTAGTGAAAGATATGCAGACATTGGTTTGTACAATGCTCCTGTCCAACACACAGCTATTAAAATGACATTTTATATTTTTTGTTTTTGCTTTTTGTTAGTTACCCAAAACACCTTCTGAAACTGTCTGCATTATTTCTTAACAATTACTCATAGCAATCCCTGAAGCTTCTTATAAAGCTAGTGTTTTTCTTTGTATCCTACATCTTCACAAGTATGTGTTTGTTTCTTCACTCCTCCCTAACATTTTAAAGATACAAATAAAAAATAATATGTTTTGTACTTCCTATGGCATTGGTAAGTTCCCTATTATGTTCTGTTGATTCTAGGATAGGAAAATTTTACTTATTGAACACTGAATTTATGAAATTGTGTACAAGAAAAAGATCATGGACCTGCTTAAGGTACAGGTTACCTACCTATAACTTGCAATAGGTGGAATTTCACCTATATAGGTCACTTATGTAGGTGAGCCTCAGATTCCTTGCAGTCTACAGGATAACTGAGTGGATCAAATTCTGTATGGAATTACTTCTGTAACTGCACATTTTATCTGGCTTTGATTCTTGCAATTCTCAGAGATTAAGTCGATGCAATGTGTTATTGGGTAGAATGGGGATATTTAAAAAGCAAGATATACCCTGGTCTATGGATGAGAAGGCAACATGGTACTCAACAACTTTAATTTACTGCACATGGAGGTACCAATTGACTTTGATATATCCCCTACAATTTCAGTATAACAGTCTGGGTGCAGAAAAAACAGGACAGCTTAAACCTATTCTCTTCCCTCCCCTCGTAAGTAGTTATCCTCTTTGAGTTAAGCACCATTGTTGAACAGGAATAACATATAAACTCTTCAGGAATTCCTAGAGGAGCTGATCACCAAGGTTCCATGTGAGTAACATCTAACTTATCTCACAAAGAACAAAATAATATTGCCGATTTATAGAGCTGATTGGGAAGATAGAGTCATTACTATATTTTTGTACATGTTAAATAACTGTCTGTTTAGGATTGCTCACCTTGTTTTGGGATTTCATATCTCAACTAAAAAAAGAAGTCCAGTATTCTCACTGATATGTTTCCCTGTGTGGGTATATATTCTATTCACAGTGTTTTTAATATGCCATAACAAATAGATAAATCATCCCCAGCCAGAGAGTTCATGCCAGTTTATAGTAATTTTGCCCTGAGTGCTAAAATTCTGGCACTTTCAGGGTTGTTACCCCATAATGTTATTTCAGTGAAGAAACAGCAGCACTTTTCTCTATCTCTTAGAAAGATCTTCTGGCATTTTCCAGGGCATTAATCACGGAATCTGTGTTAATAAAAGGAAAAGTGGAAAATATGAAAAACGTGAATTAGATTTCAAATAGCACTGTAGGGAACATTGTGAATACAACATGTTGAGAGGTGAACATTTTGGACTTTTGAACAACACAACATGGTAAGTACCTTAATAGTGTGATATTTCTTTGTTTTTTCAGGATAGGAAATGCTGAATAAAGGTGAGAGGCATGCATTCCATTTTCTTTTTAACTTTTAGTGATTTTTTTCATAATCATTTCCCCTAAATTATGCACTTAAAGATCAGGACAAGAATGGATTTTCCCTGAAGTAGTTAAAATAAAATGCTTTTGGCTTGAAAAAAAAGTCATTGGATGGTAGTAAGCAAAATTTAATTCATATTTAATAAAGGAAAAGTATTTAATTAGCAGTTTTTTCACCCCCCAAATTTCTGTATATGTGGTGTAAAGGCAGATTGCTAACAAGAAGGATGATACAAAATAATTATGACAGTATATATTATAAAATAAACTTGGATATTTTGAATCTCAACTTTTATCACACTTGGTATAAATGTAAACACGGGTTGTAAAAGTTAGGTTTCCCTGAAAACAGTTGAAGCCAATATGTGCAGTATGATATAGCATAAAGCACACCAGATAAACTTTCATAAGATTTATGCTATATTTTTTATATTTTAAGACTTGTTGAAGGAATGCTGCTCAGCTCATGGAAGTTAGGAAGGCAAGAGAGAGAGAGAGAGAGAAAGAGAGGAAGGAAAAAAGGGCCTGAGGGTTGGAAATATTCTTCCATCATATCCTCAGTGACCTACTTCCTCCAACTAGACCATACCTCCTACAATTTGCACCACCTCCCATAATGACATCAAATTATGAATCTATCCGATGATAATCCCATGAAGAGGTGCAGGTCCTCATGATCCAATCCCATTCCAACATTTGCACCTCAGAACAGTGCTGTATGGGTAACCAAGCCCTCAACACATGTGTCTTTGAAAAATTCTTCATATACAAACCATAACAATCTTATATTTTGATTAATATGCTCATGTGATTTTTCATTCTTTAGTAAATTAAAATTGTGTACTACATTATTTGATTTAGGAAAACAAACAACCAGACACACATTTACATAGTAATGCTCATTTAGTCATAGTGTATTTATTTCACAAATTATTAGATTTGATTGGCTAATCCTTGTAGAGGACTTTTGTGTAAAAAAATTCATCAAGAGTATTAGTTTGCAGCCGACTTTTCTTCAATTATCTTTGTCCAGTATAGTAAGTGGCATAATACTGGCCTCATACAGTGAGTTGAGAGGGTTTTGGGGGTTTTTTTTTTGCCTTATTTCTACTTCCCCCAGTAGCTATTTTGTGACTTCTTTCCTTTATAAATGTTTGCATAAGTGTATCTGTAAAAACTGAGGTATTTTTAGGGGTGTTTTTAGCTAAAGGATTTTCAAATTATCTGTCTCATCTTGGATGATGTTTTGTGACCTTGTTTGGAGGGACCTGTTGATTTTATCTAAATACTGAATTTGTAGTGTGGAATGCTGGGGGATGAAGAGAAGGTGGCAGGGAGGGGGGTGGGAAGAGGAGGGATATCAAGGCTGCTGGAGGGAGGGAGAATGGGGGTATCAACCCCGTGGGGAACCTTCGACTTCCATGAGAAGCCCAACTAACATGGGGTTAAGTATGGGGAAACATGGGATGGGAGAGACCCAAATCTGGGAGACCATGGAATGGCATCAGCCTTGGCTTGCTCAGGCATTATGCATTTGTTCATGATTGCATATTAATGATTCCTTCCTAATGAATTAAAAAATAAAAAAACTGAAGTTTCATTTCACATATTTGAAATTTATCAAGCCTCTAGTTCTAGCTGGTATTTAACAGGAAATCGATGTACTAATAGATACCACAGTAATTCAGTCAGAAAAATATAGATGTTGGGAAATTCTAAAATACAAAATCTTATTTTCTCCAATAAAAAATTTGCAAGGAAAAAGAAAGATGAAAATTAAAACTGACAAAAAGAAATTCTAGAAACAGGTTAAGCAATATAGACATATTACTTGAATTCAGATTTGGATGAATAGAATGTAAAAAGTTAATATGAGACATAAGAAAAGATTTAATCATGATTGCCTGTTTTATGATATTAAGAAAACAATACTTTTTAATTCTTCAGATGATTAATAAAATTATTTTAAAGATTGAAAGATGTAACTTGTTATAATTTGGAAGAATCAATATAATTAAGATTTTAATTATTGACAAGTAAATATATAAAACCAGTACAATATTAACAAAGATTACATTAGTCCTTGTTCTTCAAAGAATTTTACAAAATTTTTCAGAAAGTTCTCTCTTTTAATGTTTTTCTCCTCCAAAACATGTTGGAGTTTACCAATTTAATGGTACTGAGAGATGGAATGTGTAAGAGGTGATTAGACCATGAGGGCTTTGTCCTCACGACTGGATTATTGCCATTACCATGGGAGTGGGTTAGTTAATGTGAATTAGGTTCTGGATAAAAGGTTAGGATCAACCCTCATTCTCTCTCTGGGCACTCCCCTGTATCAGTAAAGAACAGACTAGGGAGATACAGCAATTTAGGTGAAATATCATATTGACTCATATACGATCCAAGATAATCCAATGGGGAAGAATGGAAATATAATAAATCTATGCTTGAAACAAGGTTGGCAATGACTTCATAATTGCTGAAATGGGAGGGGGAGGGCTGGTACTATTTTTTCTACATTTTTTCATTAGAAAATATATCCATAATAAATATTCCCTATAATAAAAAATGAAAATATACTTTTACAATAGCTTATGCAAATGAGTTGCTTAAAAATATAAGAAACTGCTGAAAAACCATATAAAACTGAATGACAATGAAGATATATAAAAACATTTATGAGATGAAGCTGAGCCAATACTTAGAGGAAAATGCACATACTAAAAACGCATTTTAAATGAGTGAGCTAAGCATTATTCACCATCTTCGCAACAGTTGAAAGTAAATCATGAATGAGAGTAGAAGTTGATAAAATATAAAACAAATCTATAAAGCTGATTCTTTGAAAATACTAACAGAGAAAATCCTAGTGAGATCAATAGAGGAAAAAAGAAGAGAAGACATAAACGTATACAACTAGGCATAAAATAACTTTCAAAATGGCATTTTACTTTTTTTAAGAAATTTTGTTTGTTGAACAATCAAACATGCTTCTAACGAAAAATATAATATATATATATATATACATATATATATATATATATGTTCTGAATATTAGATTTACCCCCCCAGACCCCCGATTATCCATCCTTATCCTCCCCTTTCCCAAAACATCTCTACAAAATGCCTTAGGTTATGAAGACAATATTATAAAGTTTTTCATGAAAAAGGATCTGAAGACATTCTAGAAATATGTAAATTACCACACTTATCCCATTAAAAAGAGGGCAGCTGGAGGTAGGGAGTATGAATGGGGGTTATCAACACAGTGGGGAACCTTCTACTTCCATGAAAAGACCAACTGACTCGGGGTAAATACGGGGGAAACATGGGATGGGAGAGAACCCAAAGCGCGGAGATTATGAAATGGCATCAGCTTCAGCTTGCTTTGTCATTATACATGTGTTCATGATTGAATGGCACTGATTCCCTCCTAAACGTAAGACAATCTTGAAGGAACAAAAAATAAATAAACAGAGCTTTGCTAACCTATGCAATCTTTCCAGGGCCACTGATTATTAGACTTAAGTTATGCCATACTTTTAGGGAACAAAAATTCAATAGTATGTAAAATCTGCTCCAGAAAAGTTTAAACATGGAGAAAAGTTTAATTAATTTTATGAGGCTAGAAATAACATACAAAGATAATAGAAGAAATAAAAATTATAAGCCATTCTCAATTATGAAAAAAATAGAAATATGTTGAAACATGTACAAAGTGAATCCAACAATAATAGAAGTTTAAAATTCCCCATAAACACATTGAGTTTATTCCAAGAATGTAATACTTGTTTAAAATTAGTAAAACAAACTGAACAAATACACAACCCATTCATTGTAGCAACAGATGCCTGAAACAGTATATAATACTTTTGAAGGAATAATATGAAGAATTCAAATAAATTGAGATAACTTTTCATTACCACTTGAAAACACAATTTAATGAAAATATTCCTCTATATTCATTAATCAAAATTATGAATTTATAGAAATTTAGAAGCAGTCCTAAAATTAATATGGAAGAATACAGAGAATATCCAACACATTTTAAAAGTAAAAAAGTGAAACTCACTTATCCTGGCGTTAAGACTTATTATAAAATTTAAATAATTTAAGCATTCTGAGGAAAAAAACTTTTACATAAGAGATAATTACAAAAATCTTAAAAGGGAGGATTTATAAATTTGATTGCAGTGTAATGCAAAATTAGATTAAATTTATGTGACATTAAAGTTTACAATAAGACTAAAAACACCTTAAAGAAGAGAAAAGAAAATCCATATGGCACATAATAAGAGAATGTACTGAGGATGGATATAATGGGAAAAATATTGTCTTTAATAATAAATAAAGAACATCTACAAATGAGTAAGGACAAGATAGCACAATTGAATAATAAAGATGCAAATAAGTAATTAAAAATATGAAAGTCAAATAAGCATAAGAGAAGATACTCAACTTACTAGTAATTTGGAAGATAGAAGTTAAAATAGAAATTAGCTAGCACTCCACACTTACAAGTTGGGAAAAAAATTAAAGTCTATATATGTGTGTTTGTGTGCATATATATGACAATCCATGTCAGTTTGGATGTAAAGAAATTGGAATTCCCATCCTGCAGATCAGATCAACTATATGCTAGTAGATATTTCTCCAGGGAAGCAATAAGCCTCAGGCTTGTTTAATTTACTGATCTCCATGTGCAGCTGTTCTCACCTTGGTCATTTCAAGCTTGCAAAGGAATGTGATGGCACTGAAGAGAGCAGAAGACTGCACCATTAGAATTACAAGTCTAACAATGGATCAGGGGATGGGAGGAGGAAGGCAGAGGGATGTGTGGGGGGTTATTGAACAGATTGTATTGCTGAATTGTGTGCATTTAGGAATATGTGACAACTAATCCCAATATTATGTAAAACTATAATCCACTAATAAAAAATTTAAAAAGCATCATTGCAATGCTGATTTAAAAAGTTAAAAAAGAATTACAAGCCTAAAACCTAGCACTCTAATTTTTAAGTATAAACCACTGAAAATCTCATTTGTAGGAAGAGGAGACATAATCTTAAAAGAAATAACTTTGTAATTAATATGAATCTAAATAAATAAACCTAAATCTGATGAGTTAAGTTAAAACATGTGATTAAATTATAGTGCATTTTCAAAGTGAATTACTGTACAACAGTTGAAATAAATAAAATCCAAATATAGTAATGCAAATAAATCTCAAAAATATGACTTGGAGTGAACAAAAAAAATTGAAATGTGCCAGCATGTATGTAAATTTTAAAACCACAATTGATATGGTTTGAATATGAGGTGTCTTCAAAAAGCTCTCGTGTGTTAAGGCAGGAATATTCAGAGGTGAAGTGATCAGATCGTGAGAGCTGTAACCTAATCAGTACATCCTAGTTTGAATGGACTGACTAGGTGGTCACTGTAGTAAGTAGGGGACATGGCTAGAGGAGGTGGTCACTGGGTACATGCTTTGGAAGGGCGCATCTTCCCTATGGCCACTTCCACTTTCTCTCCCTACTTCCTGGCTACCATTAGCTAAGCAGTTTCCCTGCCCCACCACCCATCCACCATGATGTCCTTTATCATCTTGGACTTGAAGCAATGGAGTTGACCGACCACAGGCTGAACCTCTGAAGCCATGGACACAAAACAAGCCTTTCCTTTTCTAAGTTGTTTTTGTTGGGTATTTTGATCACAGCAATGGAAAGCTGACAAATATAGTAGTATAATATTATTTTGTAATACAAATAGTTATGTAGTAAAATATGGAAACATGAATGAGAAAACTATACCATCTTCTATTTTGTGACAACCTCTGAAGTGGAAAGGTAGAAAATAGAAGTGAATAGGTATGTACATGGCTTTTTTTATTTAGATAATAAATTATACCTTCACAAAAAGAGAAAAGGTTTGCTACAAACATAGTAAAAGCTTTTACTGCATGGTTGATGATTGTGTTATTCTTACCTTTATGTGAATTTAAAATATAATGTTTTGGGGGAAATCCCATCACTGGCCAGAGAAACTTACAAACAACTTTGATGAGAATAGGATAGTTTGCAGATACGAATGGCTTTCGTAGATTCAAGGTCATCTTCAATATGAAATGATAGCAATATGTGTGAAGGCTCTCAAAGGGGATGTCATAATCTGAAGGAACCAGAGAGGATTTCACACTTCATGAACTCTGCATCCAGTTGCTTGAGCTGGAATGTTCCCTGTGAAAGGCAGTGGCTTTGAATCTGGGCCACAGAGTTGAGGCACCGGTGTGCTCATAAACAATGATAGTGTATATGTTTAAGTGCGATGTCTGCTTTCATCATACACAAAAGGAAGGAATACCAAAAGCAGCCATCTAATTATACACTGGGGATGGTCCACCGTGAACCAGCACAGAAAGGGTGGCAGAAACAAGGTAGGACACTCTTGCTTTTCATCTCCTGATTTCATTTCTTTTTTTTCTTTCTTTCTTTTTTTTTTTTTAACACAGGCTAGCATTACAGAACTGATTTGATCTGTTTCCCAGACATCTGCTGGACATTTGGAGGAACTGCTCTTCTAAGGAAGAGGTAATAAAAATGGCTTTTAACAGCTAAAATCCTTCCATACACTCATAGCCATTTAGATATGAGAAATTTCTCAGGATCCCAGAATGTTAGTGTTGATTCAGAGATCAGCTTCTTCGTTCCTTTCCTCTTTTGCATGAAAAAGTTGAGATATCAGAATGATTTTCTGATTTCTCCAGACATTTTCAGTGGAAGATGATGTCTAAATTCTCATTTTTAATCACCAGCTGAGCACACACCACTTCAAGAAATTGTTCCATTACAAACTTCAGGAAGACTGTTGGGGGTTCTCCCACTTTTTCTCTTATTCCAATCTCAATAAATAAATAAATAAAATAAAAATCTACTGAAAGTCCCACCAGAGCTGAAATTGTTGGAAACAACTAGCTCTTTAATGATGATGTGCCGTGAGCTGCTTTTACTCTTATCTCTGAAGTTGAATTGTCCAATACCTCCGAATGCTCCCTGACAGGTCCCTGTGATTTGTATCAGCTCACAAAAATTAAAAAAAAAAAAATGCAGACTTGCAGCTCTCATTTGCCAGAATCCTTAAGATCTCTTTTATCAGGCCTTGCTGCCCGGATGGCAAGCAGCATTCTCTTTAGTGGCAATCTGCTCTAATCATTTTTTATTCAGGTGGCAGGCAGGGTTGAGGCAAAACATGAAAGACAGTGATTGGAGCACACTGTCTTCAGATGGCTTAAACTGCATCACTCAGGCAATTTTGATCCTGTTTTATTTAGCCACATTTAAACAGGCTTCTTTTACAGCTCAGGAGACCAAATCACTGCACAGGATATAAATAAGGTGCATCAGAAAAGAGCATGGCATTTGGAGTCTAAAGTTGTTCCCTTCTAGATGTGCGTGACCTTGGATTTCTAAATCTGTATCCTCGCTTCCTCATGCACAAAATGGAAAATGAAAAAAATATATATACTCATCACCAGATTATTGTAAAAGGAAAATGAGCTTTGAGAATTATGTATGAAAGTGATTTGTATATTTTAAAGCATTACATTAATGTTAGCACCACATATCCATTTTGTATGTGAATTTTTAAAACTTGACAACTTGTCTAGAAATTGGTCAAAAACAAGACAGTCTAAAAACTTCCCAGGCAATATCTAACTGAGCTGCATAAGTCTTCTATTTTCATGACATTAATATTTATTGCTTTATATGAATACTTTATTGAAAGCCCAAGCATTTGGCTTACACACAGAAATTGTACAATTACATTCCACTTCACCATGACTATGTCCTCTTTAAGGGTTATTTTTAAAAATCAGATTCTCATTTTAATTTTGCATGATAAATGTTTTTGTGCCATTCTAAAGGGTAGGTGGAAAGATTGTCTAATAAGCAGCAACCTTATTTACTACAGGTTTCTGGCAATAAGAAAGAAATTGTGGGGGCTGGAGCAGTGGTTACGGCACTTGCCCGGCATGCGCAAGTACACGGGTTCAAACCCCAGCACTCAGGTACACAACTAAGTGCTGGAGCAATGAAAGCCATGTGAAAAAACTCAATAAAAATTCATTCTCTCTCTCTCTCTCTCTCTCTCTCTCTGTCCTTCTCTCTCTCTGTCCTTCTCTCTCTTTAAAAAATGTATTTTTTCTGCAAACTATATTCATTTAGTTTACTTCATAAGGAAAAAAAAAATCAATGAGAAAAACAGAGGGGGAATGAGAGCCACTGGGGTCACAGAGGAAGAACTGCAAACTGGAAGTTAGTGTGGGTGACTGCTAGTTTAGAGAGAGGCCCCAGCCTTTTGGCAATGTAGCCATTTCCCATGGGACTGGAGAGCAGGACAAACGCCATTTTCCTTTAATGAGTTGTCTTTTCGTCCTGCTTGGTTTGGTCTGTGGAGTTTGGGGTGGACTATTAGGAATGAAATATGTTTACTGGGCAGTCACCTACAGTTTTGTATTCAGATTGCTCCAGCATGGTTGCCCTCCAGGTCTGGCCTCCAGAGGAGTTTTAATGGATTTTCACACCATTGAAATAATTTTGTGCACTCACCACTAAGGGTAAAATCTTTGTGATGGAAACCCCAGTGAAATACCCTTTACTTATATTTAAGGAAGTAGAACCCCGGATCAGAAATAGTTGTTCAAACTGCCGCTTAGTCAATATTACTCTGCCAATAGGGACTCACAGTGCAACACTTAATAAATCCAACTTAACCTTAAATATCTTATTATTACTATTTCCCCCCTAAAACCTAAGATCCTGTGGGTCCTTTGAGAAAGTGTTTGTAAGTGAAAAATTTATTTCAAAGTGCTAATATTAAATCTACAGAGTAATATGTATTTCTTTATCATATAAGGCTTTTCTCTCAAAAGCATTCTAAAAGATAGAGGTTCTTTTTTTAGTCAGCTTTTTAGTTACTGTAACCAAAAGCTCTTACAAGAAAAAAGTAAAGGAGGAAAAGTTTATTTTGGTCATGGTTTCAGACTTCTCAGTCCATACATAGCCAATACCATAGCTCTGGGCCCAAGTGAGGCAGAACATCATGGCAGAGGAAAGCAATTCAGGACATGGTAATAAGTAAGCAGAGAGAGAGATCTGCTGACCAGGGACAGATAGAAACCCCAAGGTAGCTGACCTACTTCCTCCAGCCACACCCTAGAGCCTAAATTAGGGTCATTAGCTCCTTTTTTTTTAATTTTTTATATTTATTTTTATTTTTTAGAGAGAAGGACAGTGAGAGAGAGAGAGAGATACAGAGACAGAGAGTATCAATTTTTATTGAGTTTTTCACATGGCTTTCATTGCTCCAACACTTAGTCGTGTACATGGGTGCTGGGTTTTGAACCCATGTACTTGTCCATGCCAGGCAAGCGCTGTAACCGCCGAGCTACTGCTCCAGCCCAAGGGTCATTAGCTCTTAGCAGAGGAAAAGTGATTCCATATTAACTACAGTGAAAAACAAAAAGTTCATATCTTTGTTTTCTGCAATACTAGGGATTGAAAGCAGGAATGCTCTATCACTGAGCAATGCCTTTTTATTTTTTATTTTGAAACAGAGTCTTACTAACTTGCTAAGGCTTGCCTCAAACTTGGAATCCTCCCGCCTCAGCCTCCTGAGTTACTAGGATTACAGGTATATTCCTCCACCACCACCACCGGCTGTCCATATGGTCTTTACCCTACCACATCCCTACTCTTCTGCCCATGGCTCCAGAACAGGAAACACTAATGATCTGGACATTTTCGTCTTGAGGATAAACAGGACTTCTGCTGGAGGAGACAGGAACAATGAGTGCTGGATGTTGACATTTATTTTCAGGGCTTCCCAGCAAGTGTCCTTTTGGGGAAATGTTGGAGGATCAGGCTTCAACCTCAGGACATCTTAAATATTATACCCTCACCCTCCCATTTCCATGCATCATAGTGTACCATCCTCAGGTCTCTCTCTCTCTGAATGCTTTCACATCTGACATGAGGGTTTGCTTGTTATTGAGAGAAATTACCCAGTGGCAATTAGCATCTATTATTACTAAATACCAAGAAGAAAATGCACACATCTAAGTATAATGGTTAAAGTGATTTCTCTTGCTTAAAGAGACACCATAAAGAAAACATAAGAAAAACTTTTTTTTCTAATTAAAGCATGGTAAAGTAGACTTTATTTAGGACCATCATGATAAATATGAGAAATTTAAACCACACTTTGTGGTTAGGTTCTTGCTTACCAGCAGCAGATTGTCTGCACTTTGGTTACTCAAAAAAAAAAGGATATAAGAAACAAAAGAATATTTAGTGTGATGTGTATTTTGCTTTGCTCAAAGGTATGAAAGTTATAACAGTCTATAGAAAATTCCCTGTAAACACTGCCATATTTTGCTTATACAAAGTCTACTATTGTTAAGCTGATGTAGAATTATCAAACATTGTCCTTCAGAACTCCAAAAGAAACATCATGCTATTGAATTTATGCAAATAAATATGATACTTACATTACATTGAAGCATAGGTCAATTCCATATGGTTAAGCATAACCATATGGTTATGGAGTTAATATTGGTGGATTTGGATCCTGCATGTGGATTGATGAGTTAGAGCCCAATTAATAAGCATTTATAAAGTACCTAAAAATAGCAGGAATTAAACAAAGTACTCATACTCAGACTTCAATAAGGTAATGACCTCTGCCTCCATGGCATACAACCTGATCAACCATTGTTTCAACTTAAATTGTCCTCCCCTGCATGAATCCCTTTTGTCTCATTCATTACTATCTGAAGTTCAGAAATGGAATGAATTAGGTTAGTCAAGGTCATCTTATGCAGTGAAGGCACACAGTGCTGCCTCCTACCTCCAGATTCTTCTGAGACTTAATAGTTTTTCTGTCTCCTTGACCCTCAGACATGGCTAAAATAGCTTTAAAGCTAAAGAAGATACCAATTAACACCTCTTGGTTCCATAGAACACCTAAAATTCTACTGAATAAATGGTTGTTAAATTTTTCTGTATACCCATTAGCTTTGAGCATGTAAAGTGGGAAAATTCTTTACAAAGTGGAATAAGGTGTCATTTCTAATCACATCCTAGGATAATAATTATTTGTTATTCACTACAGTTCTCAACTGAAAAAAAAAAAAAAAGAACAAGCATTTCACCCTCATTCATAAGAATACCCCCTAGTGGACAGACATGGTTTCTCCTACCTCTTTGCAAATTCTATAGACACACTTGAGGAGTGTGCTTACCAGGATTAGAACCACGGAATAAAGTCTTTGGAAGTGTAACATTGAAACTTTTTATTTAAATCTGCAAATACCAATCTGAAAATATGACTTGCAAAGAGGTGTAGGTTAAATAAAGGTAAGGGTTCATAAATTTCTAGGGCACATAATTCTCAGTTTGGTGCCTACTTAAAACTTATAGTTTCAGGAAAGTTTCCAAACCTTATAATTGATGTATTAACAAATCAATAGTTGAAAAACTCAAGAAAATTCTGTGTATTTCAGGTCAGTAAAATTATAACCACAATCCTCTTTTGTATGTGCAAAATTGAACAGGGAATATGAGAGACAATCTTCTATTCTGATTCCATTACTTACTTGAAGACCCAAAATGAATAAACAAAGGAACAATGGCTAGACTGTGTATAACAATGGAACCCTGAACTTTGAACTCTCCAGCAACCAGCCCCATAAGCCAAACCACAATTGTGAAAGCAATTGGCCCAGAAAGGTCAAGACTTGCTCTAAATACTGCCAGTTTCCTTATATTTCATTCTTGTTTTCAACTCAACCAAGTAGAACAAGCCAAATATGTTCTCCCAACCAATCACAAGCCAATCCCTCTTCTAGTTAGCCTGATTACAACTTTCCCAGGCCAACTTCCCTTCAGGACACTCCTGAATCCTCCCCTGCCTATCTTTGATTCTCCACCAGATGCAAGTGATGAGGGATGACCCTCTTGCTATAGCAAGCTCTGAATAAACAGGCTTTGATCTTTGTTTCTTTCCGCATACCCACACTCCCCCACCAACATAAAATGTGTAGGCCTCCAACTCCTGTTTGGAAGCATTTATTCTCTTTCTCAATGAGAAGAACAGTGAAAAATCACAATTTTTAGTCTGGATGCACAAGCTAATCCAGGACTTCCACTGACCTGAATCTCTATCAGCTGTCCCCTAAGGGAAGTTTCCACCACTTCTCTCCAGATTGGGATGATCTATATCCAAATATGGCAGCTCCAGCTGGTAGCAGATGCCAGGAATGAGAAAATATCACTTTTCCATTCTCATTGTTATCTTGTAGAGCCTATGTGGACTACAAACCTTGCACATATTCCCTGTTCATATAGTAGCTATAAACATCATCATCATCATTTTATAAAAACTAACATATGCAAAATGATTGCAGCAATTAAAATTAATTTTAAAGTTGACTCTTGATGTACTGTTCCTTTGGGCAATGATTTATATGATTACGTGGACTTTACTCAGCCTTGCAAAAAAATCTATCTTCTTACCAACCTAGGTCAAGTGAAAGTGAATGAGGACTGGAGCAGTGGCTCAGTGGTTGGAATGCTTGCTCGGCATGCATGAGGACCTGGGTTCGAACCCCAGTCCCATATACACAACTAAGTGTCAGAGAAATAAAGACCAGAAGAAAAAAAATAAATAAATTGATTCTCTCTCTCTCTCTCTCTCTCACACACACACACAAACACACACACACACACACACACATACACACTCCCTCTTTCTCTCTTTTAAAAATAAAATTAAAAATGATTGTAGGCAACAAGTAAGCATGAGTATATTGAAAAACATCTAAATTGGAGTAAAATGTAAGAGGAATCCAAAAATGTATAAAACAGCTGGAAAATTATGATTACAAGCAAACTTTCAAATAAAAACCTTTATAATTGGTCCTTAGGTCAATTATTTTTCCTTTTAAATACCTTACTACCAAGTAAAATAGAGTCAAGGGAGGTTCACTATCATTTGCCTCAAACATAATAAATATCTGTGGTATTATGATATAATGAGAGATATATATTTGGTCTGCACCCCCAGTTCTTGAGCCAGAGTTCCTACAAAGCTTGTAGATGGGTGCTAGGAGAATATTTTGTTCTAATGCTTTGTCCTTGACCCTGATTTCTAAGACCTTTATAATTTTCTGAGTGATAGGAACATCTTTTGTTCTAACAAAGGGACTGATAGTGACCTCCTGATTAGCCTCTAGATGGGGGCTGGTTGCCAGGGGAACCAAGATATTAGAAAGTTGAAATGTTCAGTCTTACTTCTCAACTTCTGGTGAGAAAAGAGGAGTTAAAGTTTGTGTTGCTCACGAATGGAAAATGAAATAATCCACCAACCTTATGTCATAAAACTTCCATTAAAAATCATAAAGGTCATGTTTCAGAGAACTTCCTGAGTGATGAATATGTGGAAGTATCTAGAGGCTGGTGTACCCAAAGGGGTCCAGGAAGCCCTGTGCCTCTTCCCACCTGCCTCACCTTATGCATCTCAACCTGGATGCTGATCTGGAACCTTTGTGATAACCTTTATAATAAGCCTAAGCAATTGTTTCCCTGAGTTCTACGAGTTATCCTGGCAAAGAAATAAATTGAACCTCAAGAAGGTATCATGGAAACCCTGATTGATGGTTGGTCAGAAATGGAGTTGACAATCTATTGCTTATATATTGTGTCTAAAGTAGGACAGTTTTGTGGGACTGAGCTCTATACCTACAGGATCTCACTGTAACTCCAGGTAAATGGTGTCAGAAATAAATTTAATGAAAGGACACCAGCTGGTATCCACTGAGCAACTGGTTGTTAAAGGTGAGAAGTCCCTACATAGTTTGATAACCAGAGGTGAAGTATTCTGTGTTGACCAGCATGTGAGAGTAGGAAAAACACTTTTTTTTTTGCTCTTTATTTTTTTCTGTATGTCTGAACAACCTCTTTGTAATTGATTTTAGTCATTGAATTACTCTCCATCTATCTAAAAGGCATTTTTTAGTTTTTTCTTGAATGTGATATGGGTATCACCTCAGGACAGCTCTCAGCTCAGAAAATAGTGAAGAAGCCACTACTCATAGGCTTTAAAATCGGACTAATTGGTAACATTTGTAGAAAGTCTGTTTCTCCCCATTTTAAGATTCTCTATTCATTTGTTTATTTATTTCAATGCACGTTCTTTGTCAGGCATCATGCTGGATGGTGAGAATAGAGTATTTAACAAGACCTAATCCTTGGCTTCAGTGTGCTCAGGGCATAAATGAGGACCAGACAAATAAGGGAAGAATATAAATGTATGAATATTTACATCTTTTCTTTTCCTCCCCTTCACCTTAAGTCCCCAAATGAAACCATGTTCTTGCTTGCTTATCATTTCCACATCTCTTAGTAAATAAAGCAAAAGGAAGTTAATGTAGAGAAGCTAAGTTGATCATCATAATTAAGATCTATGCCATAGAAGAGGGGAGGAGACAAGAAAGTCATGTAAGCTAGTATGGGAAACAGTTTTAGGGAAGGCAGAAAGAACAGCAAAGAGATTAACTTGGTTTTGTTTTTGTTCCTATTATTTTAAGCATCTATCAAATCTGAGAAAGGTGCTGAAAGTGATTTTACCTAAAGCTCAGTCTTCATCTCTGGTGCAGATCCAATAATGTAGACCTGATTTTGAGAAAGAGGAAAAAGAAGTTATTGCTTTGCTAGCAAATGAGAGGTCTAGGGGACTCCTGTCCCAGAGCTGTGATTTTCCCTATCAGGGATAACAAAGGACTTTTTAAAGAAGCAATTCATTCCAGAAGTTCCCTGGTGGGGTAAGGGTTATGATTCACTTCATAATTTGGAAGATAACCATTTCTTAGATCTTCTGGTTCCATCCTTAAAGTCCAAAGTACTTGGTTCCTATGGTGGATGTGTGCTATAACTCTGGGCCTAGGTTGGGGAAAAGGTAATTCTATTTCATCCAAAGTTAGGGAGGGGGAGAGGGAGGAGAGGGAGGAGAGGGAAAGCAAACATGTCCATTTAAAAATTAGTCTCAGTGGCAGAGCAGCAAGGGCTACAGTTGAAGCATAAGGTTCCGTTACAGTGAGAGATCTGTCTTAAAATACCTATTTTTTTCTTTAATATCCACTCACTTTACAATAGCACCCTTGGTAATATTCACAAATCAGTAAAAATGGGTTTCTATCCAATAACCTTTTAATGAGTAGCACTGTTCAGAGACTGGGTCACGTGAATACCTAGTTATGTTCCAACAGTTACATAAGCAAATGAGCAATTAAAATCCAGAATATAAGTGATCTTATAGGAGAGATCCAAGCTTCTATAGCAAAAGATAGGGAAGGCATCTAATGGATCAAAGAAGGGTGAAACTCAGGGGAATAAATCTAAGCTGAGATATGAAGTATGAACAAGAACCCGGGCAAGGTAGGAGATCAGGGCATTGAGTCAGAAGAGCAATAAGATTGTAAAGCAGGATTGCATTTTTCATAATGGGTGAAATAGAGCATGTGTTCAGGAATAAAGAATAAAATAATCTTGCAAATTACATTTTTAAACAACATATTCTAGGGAGATTTAGACTGTAACCTGCTATTTCTTTTTTTTTTATTTTTTGAACAACCTTACACGATTTTAACAAAATAATATAAAATGTGTATAAAATGTGTAAATATTCTGGATATTGCAATTATCTCCAGGAGTGCCCCCCC
>PVKS010020147.1:0-37295 GCA_004027875.1 Aplodontia rufa | reverse complement strand
CTAGTTCTAAAGATGCCATTACAAAGAAATGTACAGGTATTAAACATGAGTGGCAAGGAAATGGCTTGGATGATATTAAGGAGCATTCGACACTTGGAGAGAATTGGGAGGCAATGTAGTTGTTTCACTGGAAGGAAAACCGTTATAAAATGAACATCAAGTGCCATCTGGATCTTAAGGGAGTTTCATTTCCCCAGTTCAGTCCATTGGAATAGCATTAGGTGTTTTTTTTTTTTTTGTTTTCCTTTCCTCTGGGCGCTTCCAACACAATGCATGAAGGAGATGCCATTCATTTAGGCAGCCTGTCGGTGATTGCCATTAGACTCTCTAATATGGTGACTTTTATGGAGAACCCAAGGAATGCCCTCCTGTCTTATTTTAGCCCAAACAACTGGTTATATGCCTCCCTTGCAGCAAGCACTACAATGAATGTGATCGTCAGTGTGAACAGCTTAGAATACTGCGCAGGGGAAACAGATCCAGTGCCTTGAAGGTTCCATTCCCTGGTCGGATGGCGAACTCTTCTCAGGTGATCTGTAGTTGCCCCTGATGGTAGTTCTGTGAGGCCCCGGAGCATTCACACACCTCACCTGCCTTGGCAAGCCTTCTTTTGTGACATGGCATCATGAATATAACACCATGCATTAAAAGCACTTTTTAAAAATGAATTTAATCCACCAAAAGGAATGCCAATTAAGTTCCATTAACTGTGTCATCAATTGTCCTCGTACCTCAGTGTTCACTCCTAGTACCGCTCATCTTAAAAGAAAGAGCTGTTATTCGCGCTGTTTTGTTTCCATTGAGTGTACACTACTGAATAAGTGTAGGAGTTTTTTGTTTACCACGTGAGTCTTGGAACACTGAAGATATTTTGAATATCAGTCATGATGGCAATTTCTGTATACAAGAGCCTTAAATGGAACATTGTTTTGAGATCAAACTCCCCACCCTCACAACAATGGCCACGTTGCAATAAAAATTGTGGCATATTAAAAAAAAACAACAACAAAAAACGTCGTTCCTTGCTGTGGCTGATGCCTGCCGTGTGAATACCACATTTTGTTTATCCACTCATCAGTTGATGGACGTTTGAGCTGGGTCTGCTTTATTTTTATTTATTTATTTATTTATTTTTTGGTACTGGGAATTGAACCCAGGGGTGCTTGATCACTAAACCACATCCCCAGCTCATTTTATTTTTAGTTTTGAGACAGGGTCTCGTTAAGTTGCTTAGGGCTTGAGATCTCGCTAAGTTGTTGCGACTGGCTTTGAACTCACAATCCTCCTGCCTCAGCCTCCCGAGCTGCTGGGATTACAGGTGTGCACCACTGCACCCAGTTATGTTCAAGTTTTTGTGTGAACATGATTTTAATTCTCTTATGTGTACAGATCTGGGAATGAAAGAGCCGCGTTCTAGGGTATCTCCAGTTTTTGTCTTTCAAGGAACTGTCAAACTGTTTTCCAAAATAGCAGCGCTGTTTTACCATTTCTCTGATCCTCCTAACATGTTACTATCTGTCCTTTTGATGATGTTCCTCCCAGTGGGTGTGAAGTCATACTTCTCTGTGGTTTTGATTTGCCATTCTCAAATCACTAATGCTATTGAGTATCATTTTGTGGGTATGGGCCAAATGTGCATCTTTGGGAAAATGCCTGTTCAAATCATTTATCTATTTTTAATTTTAATTGGGTTACTTACCTATTTGTTGTTGGGATTTAAGAATTTTAATATGTCCTGGCTATATGCCCCACATTAAATATGTGATTTGCAAATGCTTTCTCCCAATCTTTGGGCTGTGATTTTACTTTTTTTTTTTTTTTAAGATAGAGGAAGAGAGTGAAAGAGAGAATCAATTATATTTTATTTTTTTCTTCTGGACTTTTTTTCTCTGACACTTGTGTTTGTGGTGCTGGGGTTTGAACCTGGGTCCTTGCACATGCTAGGCAAGTGCTCCAACTGCTAAGCTACTGCTCCAGCCCAGAAGCTTTTCGTTTTAATGAAATCCAATTTACCTACTTTCAGTTTATTTTGTTTTTGGTGTTATGGTGGCAGGGGGAAGAAATACTTGTCTTCCATCTTAGGTTTGTAGTTGAAAGCCCTATAACTAAAGGTAGTTTAACAGGAGAAAAGCATTCACTATGATTTAATATAACTTTTACATGATGCAGGAACCTTCAGAAGTGAAGACCCCAAGGAACAAGGAAACCTGTGTATTTTATTACTGAGGTTTGATGGAGAGTGGACAGCGTGGGGAACTATGATTAGTCAATAGAAGTACATCTAGGTCATAGACCAAGGGGACTTAGCAAGGCTATGTGTGTTCAGATTCTTCAGTGTCCCTGCATCTCCAGAAATAGGATGTTCTTTTTCCCTCTGGGTATAAGGAGGGGGACTCTTGAATGAGGGTCTTACCTGCTTCAGGTGTGAAGGTAGGAGAAAGTCAGAGATAGACATTCCTGTGTCTGCAGATTTCTCAAATGTCAAGATTCCATATTTCAGGGTAGCATGTTCTGAACCTCACCACTATCAAACCTAAGAAACCATTGCCCTAACCAAGGTCACGGGATGGGTTGGGAACTCCTGAGTTTGCTTTTGGCTGGGCAGCAGTGTGGGTCACCTGGGATCCTGTGGATGACTGGTGTCTGAAGTGTGGGACTGTGTCCATTCTGGGTGGTTAGTGCCAGAACTTAATTGTCGGGTGCCCAGGTGGTGGTGGGGAATCGGAGGACTGATTGATGATCAAAAGCCACTTGGCCTCCTTTGGGCCAGGCAGAGAGCTTCACGTTTGATGCACGTTGGGCCGGCCCTGTTTTTGGTGTTGGATGTGTATTCGTTCATCCACCCTCCCTCTCTCTGGGATAGCTTCCCCAAGCGTGGCTTGACCAGGAGCATCAGCCAATTCTGCAATTCCACCTGGAGATGCTGAACCAAAAGCTCTGTGGTGGAGCCCGGAGATCTGTGTTGGTAAAGGGCTTCCAGCCATGCTGATGTTTGCTCAGGCTTGGGAGCCCCAGGTCTGGAGCAGAGATTCTCACTCTGGGCTGTACATCGGAGCCCCCTGCACCACCTGACTGCCCCCAAGTACTGGAAGAGAAGAACGCACATCTAGAAATTCTGGTTCAATTGTCATGGGTGGGGTTGGACTTTGCATCTCCTAGGAGGTCCCAAGGGACACCCCAGACTTGAATTTCTGTTTAATAGATAGGTGCCTCCAATTGCCTCTTTGTGGAGGTGCAGCAGCTCCGGGAGATTAAAGACTCTGCCCAGGAGATACAACCAGGTAGAGGAGGAAGGGACTGGGATCCAAACCACCACCTTTCCATCTCCCCTCCCTCCCATGCCTTCCTTTCCGTGTAACTGGGAACCATTCTGATTTCCTAAGCAGCTTTCTTTGAAAAAGTAAATGGTTCCTGATGTTGCCACCTAGTGGTTAATAATGAGAACTGCCGAATGCCCGAAGATGTTCCCAGGGGACACACTGGGACCCAGCCAAAGTGACCATTCTGTTTCCGGTACAGACATTTTTGGGTGGCTTGGATCCATTTTTCAAGAGTGTCCTTTGAGAAGGAGAGTGGGATGATGGCAGGGTTCGTGGTTGGGCTGTTGATGGACCCTCACTCCTGGCCCCAGGAGAGGCAAGACAGACTGGGTCCTGGTGGGACAATGGAGAGTCACCCAGGCAGCACAGCTTGGTTCACCCTCAGGGGCGGCCAGAGCTTTGTTTGCATCTTGATACTTTAGACAGACAGCCTGAGGGGTGCATTGGCTTTCTGACATCATGGGGAGAGGCACAGAATATTTCAGTTTCTCAGCAGGAGGGTGAGGAGGGGATGCTCCCTGCTCAGATGGGGTGCAGGAGTGGTGGAGGGAGGGGCGATCTCTTGGAGCTGGTCTGGATAGGAGCACTCAGAGATAAATCAAAACTGGTGGCTGCTGCCCACCATGCAGGCTCCGTGGGGCCCAAGGAGAGCCCCTGGAAGTATCTCAGGACTGCTGTGCATGGGGTCCTTGCCAGGGAGGGCAGAGCAAGAAAAAATTTGGCTGTGGAGGAAGGAGGACATCACTGGAGATTATGACAGGGAACATAGATTACTGTATTTGACCTTCACAACAATGTATGAGGTAGGTAGTGATTGATCCCCATTCAACAGATGAGGATACTGAGGCTTATAGCGGTTGGATAATCTGCCTAAAGCCAATAGGCAGAGCATCAGAAAGGACATGACCTCCCCAGGGCCTGCTGCTCAAACCCGGATCCGAACACTGTGTTCCTTCCTGGTTTAAGAACCAGCACTGGGTGCGTGGGGAGCCACCACGGTGAAGTTTAGCCCGAAGTAGAATGGGAGCATAGGTAGGTGGTGAGCCCCTGTCCTCGGGGGATGCTCAGGTTAAGGCTGGACAATCCTGTCACAGCGAGTGACGACCAGATGGGGACTAGAAAAAAGCACATTTACAGCCAGCCTTCCTGTGCAGTTCCCTAATTCTGCTGTAGTAACTTACCACTTTCAAGTCAAGTTTATTGTTCGGGAGAACTGTAATTCTTAAACGTGGAATGTGTGTATGATTTATAATACTGTGCTTCTCCTATGATAAATGCGTGCACGATGGTTATTCCTAGGTTCTAGGACTTGTGAGAAATTTCAGATGACCATTTCAAGGTTTGCTTTTTGGCTGATCATTAAGGCATTTGTAGTTATGAGCATTTCCCCGACTCCTCCTTTCTAAATGAGGAAACTGAGCACCGAGAGACTGAGAAGCTCCCCCACGTCACACTAACTCAGGTGTGTCTGCCTCCAAGTACATGAGATGTCCCTAAATCTGAGGCTGTCAGGGTCCCCCCGCCAAAGAATGAGTTTTCATAAAGCAGGGCACATATTCCCGGAGGAGCGAGGTGAGATGTCATTTGGTCTGGCTTCCTGACCAGCGAGCAACAGGACGTCCACTAACCGCTCCTTGCATGGCCTGGCCCTGCACTTTCTTGGCACCTGGAGGGCATTTGGAGACAGGTCCCCTTTCCTGTCCTCTCTGGGACAGGTGGTGCCACCCACAGGGGTCAGGGCTGCTCCTCTGGGGGCCTCCTGCCTTGGGGTGCTTCCCAGGAATCCTCTCACCAAGCCACATTTTTTCAGCCAACCTTAGAATTTTGCTCTGGGCCTTGGAACTAAACTAGTTCCACCCTAAATACAAGAAATCAATGCTCACAGCTGAGCTGTTGCTACCACATTGATTTGGCATAAATTTTGAGAAAGCCTGGCTAATAAATAAGCTGAAAGGCAATAAACATTAGGGAGAATGACTTCGAGGGGACTGGGGCGGGTAGCTGCGGAGGTAGGGTGGGGTGGTTGACTCCATATCCCGCTCTGTATTTCTGTACCAATTCTGAGACCCTTGTCAGCTGGAGGGTGCGAAGGAGCAACAGGGACCCAGTCAGGGCAATCTGGTGTGTGTGGGGTTTGGAGAAGGAGGGGAGATTCCAGAGTCTGCCTGGGACTCTCCATTGCAGAAATAGCCAGACAGGACCTGGGGAGCCCTGCTCTTCTTCAGTCCTTGACACCCTGTCCACTTCGGTGTGAATTCCAGGCCTCGAGCTGTGTGATCATGGGCAGGTGAAATAACCTCTCCGGTTTTCTCACCTGGGAAACAGGAAAGACTTCTGGCGGGCATTGTGTGAGATGTAGGGACAGTGTCAGTCACCCAAGGTCAGCATGCCAATATGTGGCAGGTATGGCTCTCAAAACTATGAGGATTAACAAAGAAGTTGTCCCCCAGGTGCTTAGAGCTTAGTGGGTGCTGTATAAGTGGCAGTTTCTGGTCCTCTGCTCAAGTCCTGGACTCTATCCCTCCCTCACCACAATTGTGTCCTGCTGCCAGCCACAAAGCAGCAGTCCCAGGAAGGGTCATTGTCACTTTCCCTGCTGCCCTGGTGGCCCTGAACTTTCCCCTGGTTCTCTATCTCAGACTCCAGGGTCCTTGACGTCTCTTGGACATCCGCCCCCCCCCCCCACATTGGCTGCTCTGGGCTCTTGTGTATCGAGTGGGGCACATGGGGGCCTCCAGCTAACGCCTCTGCCCTGCTTCCCCATGGGACGTAGGTCCTTACCCACGCCATCGAATTTGTCATAGTGTGTTGGCATCTTCATCACCCGCTAATCGGAACCTCACATAAATAGCTCTTCCCTACCTCTGCGTGCTGGCAGGTGACGAGGAAGAAACAAATGTAAATTTGAAAAGGAATACGTTTCTGTCTCCGGTCATAAGTATCAGAGATAAATGAATAGCTTTTATTAAGATTAGCACATTGGTGCAGAGAGGCATCTGCGGGGCTGTGAATCACAGAGCCCCTGGGAACCCCTCACCCCGCATCTTCAGAAGGGCAAGTGAGCCCTGTCTTCCTGCCTGAGCACTGGGGCCTTGGCAGAAAAGGGCTGCATCAGCTCCTGCCGTCTAACACCTCTTCCCTTCCTGCCAAACCCAGCCCCTCCTATTGCACCAGCATGACCTTCCCCAGGACCCTGACCACAGCCAGCCACCCCACTCCCGGCTTCAGTCAGGCAAGGCTGAGCTGGCATTTCAGCTCCTTGCCTCCTGACTGGGTGACCTCCAGTGAATAAGGTCCCCTCTCTGAGTTTTGATTTCCTCTGCTCCGAAGTAGGGACACTAATGCCCAGAGAAGATTCTTCACAAGGCACAGCAGGCGCAGTGCCTGGGGCCCAAGATCTCTTTATGGTTGGTGGAACTCTGGCTTCCCAAAGAGCTCCTTATTTTAATCCTTGGAAACTGAGAGTCATGCTGCAGGGCAAAGGGGCCTTGAGGTTGTAGGTGGAATGGGGGCTGCGATTAGCTGACCTGGAACAGATGACCCTGGTGTGGAGGAGGAAGAGAGGAGTCTCCCTCACTGCTGTGGGGAAGGACTCTGGGCATTGCCTCCCTGAAGGTGGTGGAAGGTCCCTCTTAGCGTCCAGGGCCACACAGGCTCCAGAGGCCGGAGAAGGTAAGGAAGTGCGTTTTCCCTTAGGGTGACCCGGAAGGAGTGCCCCTGCTGACCCTCCCTGTTAGCACAGTGACAAAGTTGCAAAGGACTTCCGACCTCTGGGTCTGTAAAAGAAGACACGGTGCTGTTCAGACACTGAATTCACAGTTACAGCAGCAATAGGAAGAGTCCAGGAGCTCACATAAATGTTCTAATGTCTCTTAAAACCAGAATAGAAGATGGAACTCCCAGCTGGATTACACAGGTGTTTCTGCCAACACACTCATAAAACACAGTCGACTATTCGTTTTATGGGGGGAGGGGTCTATGGCTGCAAAAGAGCTGAGGATCCCTGGAGTCAGAGTTCCCATACGGCCTCAGGGCTGTTTGTGGCCCATGTGGCCTTGGGTTTAGATACAGGAAGTCTGTGAAGCTCCTCCTAGGGGGTAGGGACCCCACAGTGGGAGTTGGAGATGGGGCCACCGTGGTCATGTCAGTTTCCCTCTGAGCACTGGGGATCCCCGTTGAGGGGCTGCCTCGCCCTGGGCTTCACCCCATTGCTGGGATCCTCCCATCTCCTGGCAGGACCCAATCCTTGATGTTCTGCCTTGACAAAGGCCAAAGGGGCAGGCCCAGGTGATCATGGTCTGAATCTGTGATCCCAACTAAAACTTCCTTAAGTTGCTTAAAAGTATTTTGTCACAGCCGTGGGAAGCTGACTAAGGCACACTGGGTGAGCAACTGTAGTCATCTGATCATTGTTCCACATGGTCTGCAGGCTGCAGGCCTCCCTCCTGATGGTAAGGACACTCAAGGACTCATAAAAATCACAGCACCCGAGGCCCCACCCGGCCTGGTGAGCCCCAACCTCCCGGGAGGACCTGTGGCTGCTGTGAGGTTAACAGAAGCCAAATGAGTGCCATGTTTGGTCCAGGGCAGCCTGCCACACACATGGGTCACATGAGTACCTGTGACAATGAGGTAAGGGAGCAAACGGGGGCTGAACCTGTGAACCGAGGTGTGTCTCGCACGCCAGGTGCTAGGCTAGGCAGCCCATACTGAGTCCTTTTGACCACCATTGGAGGGGATAGCAACCCCATTTTAGAGGCAGGTACACTGAGGCTCAAGAGGCACCACCACTGTAGGCTGTGCAGATGGAGTGGGTGTGGGTAGACTGCATGGTCCTGGGGCTGCACTGTGGAGGGTCATGCCTTGAGGAAGGGGCTCGAGGGGTGACGTCTCTCCCTGGCCCTGATGCACTCATGTTTGTATGACAATTTTCTCTCGTTTCTGGCAATCTCTCTGTGTCATGTACTGATCAGGCTGGGTGACTGGACTTCCTGCCTCACAGCTATTGCATGTGCGTGTTCACGGGGCCTGGAATGCTGTGTGTCTGGTTTCTTTCCACCCTTCCGGGTGTTCTCCAATGTGCCTTCCGTGTCCTGCCAGCGCCTGGCCTGCCCGTTGGCCCCTTTCCCTTTCCTAGTTTGTTCTTCGGGGCACTTAGCCATCACCCGCAATTCCCGTTCATGTGCGTGCGTGTTCGCATCTGGACCATGAAGCCCACAAGGTCAGGAACCCAGGCAACTGCTTTGCTGACGGTGGGTGCCCAGGGTCCAGCCCAGCACTGGGCTCAGGAAGGACTGAATGAATGAGCCGGGAGCCTGGCCGGTGCCAGCTGCTGAGATGCTTGGGCCAGCGCGGATGGAGAGACATGGGTGGGCTGCCAAGGGACCCTTATTTCTCCACCAGCCACAGTTCCTGGGAGCACAGCCCTGGGCCAGCACATCCCTGAGTGGGCCTTGAGGAGAAATGAGGGGAGGGCCTGGAAGGGGACAGTCCGTCTCCTGTTCAGCTTTTTTTTTCTTTTTAAATTTTTCTCTGAGAGAGAGAGAGAAAGAAAGAGGAAGGAGGGAATCACTTTTATTTAGTTTTTCATGTGACTCCGTTGCTCTGACATGTGGTTGTGTACATGGTGGGGTTCGAACCTGCATCCTCGTGTCTGGCAGGCAAGCGCCGAAAACACTGCTCCAGCCCCTCCTGTTCGGCTTAAGGGAAGTGTTAGTGAGAGCGGGTGGGAGATTGGCATCCCTGGAGCCCTTCCTGCCCTGCTGACTCCACAGACTGTCTCTTGAGCCTGCCTTTGACACTTCTCTTCACCGTGTGCCCTGCACTGGGCTGGCAGTGGCCTCTGTTTTCCGTACTACAGCCTTATACTTCCTGTCTCACAGTAGGGGCTCTGCCTGTGAGCATTGAATGGGTGCCACTAGCTTCTGATGGCTCGAAGTCCACCTTCTGGAAGTCAGTATTAGGGAATTCAAGAGAGTTCTTGAATTCCATCTTGTATGGACTCCTGTTGCTATAGCGACAGATTACCACACATTTAGTGGCTTAAAACAACACAAATTTATTATTATCTTAGGGGTCTGGAGGTCAGGAGTCTGACATGGGGCTCAGCGGGCTAACGTCGAGGTGTAGACAGGGCTACAATCCTTCCGGAGGTTCCGCAGGAGTCCTCTTCCTGCCTTTCCCAGCTTCCAAAGGCTGCCCTTGCCATCTTCAAAGCCAGCAGTCCTGTTCCTCCAACAGCGGTTTCTATTGTCCCACTTTCTTCTCTGACTCAAACTCTCCCGTCTCCCTTTTGCACCTATGGGGCCCTCCTGGTCACATTGGGGCCACCCAGATATTCCTGGACAATCTCCCCATCTCAGGGTCCTCTGATCAGCAGCCTTAGCCCCATTGGTAATTTTAATTCCCCTTGCCGGGTGCAGGAGATGCTCACAGGTTCTGGGGAGTAGGAAGTGGGCATCTTTGTCCATTAAAAAAGCTCATGTCTTTGGCTTTGATTTTGGTCAGGGAGAGGTGGGCCAGCCTGAGCTAGCTGGGGTCAAATGGGGAGGAGGTGTTTTGAGAGCGTGTCTGGGAAGCAGCACCCTCCAGCAGTTTCTGTCTTCTCAGTGGGCTGAGGAAGGCCAGGGTCAGGGGAGAGATGAGCTATGGGAGAAGAGGGCTCATCTGGCAGGCACTGGCATCAGTGTGACTGACTGCCAGGATGCCTGTGGAGGAGGAGTTTAGATTCATTCATGCCTTCACGCCTCCCAGCTGATTTTTGCACTCAGGTGGCAGTAGCAGACATTACTAATTGATCACGGATCTTTTTAAATCTCTTCCTGGCTAAGGCTACGACAGTGACTACAGTAGACTTGGTCATCACTGATCCTGCTTCTGCTTGCTAGGCACACAAGAAGGCTATATTTCCCAGCTCCTTGCACTTTGGCTAAGGCTGTGTATTGTGGCTAATGTGCTGTAGGCCACCACTAGCCCTGGCCATCCACCCATTGTGTAATCTTTCATCGTCTTCCTCTTCTGGGGTGAACGTGGAGACCCTTTGTGGGAGGTGGGGAGGTCATGGAGTGAAAGGAACTTGGATGTCTGAGTCATCACTTGAAAGATATTTTCTCAGTCATCCATATTGCTTTGAATTGTAAAGCGAAGCAGAAATAAGCGACTGATTTGTTAAGTCACAATGATTTGAGAACTAGTTCTTACTGTAACTAATGTTACCCTAGCTAACACAGTTCCAGAATCCTTCCTAAAACTCACTACCAATCACTCAGGGTTGGCACTGGAGGAAAAAGAATTCCCTCCGTTCTCCCGTATTTTAACTGATGCTTAAACTTCTTATTGCTGTCATATTGTTCTTCTGTATTTCAAGCCCATTTACTGGCAGTCTAAATATCTCCAAAATGGGGCATTCCATTTCTTCCAAACCTGCTACTTAGCCTATGCTCAGAGATTTAGAGACACAGGGCAGCCCAAATTCTCTCTCTTTTTTTTTCATTTTTTCATATCTAATCAACTGTAGCTTCTGAGAAACTTCCCTCCTAAATATCTCATGAACCTGTGCCTCCCTCTCCATTCTCTGCCTCCCCTCCTCTAGCTATGGCCTCTCTCTGTGGGATGGACCACTTCTGAGATCACGTTTAGCTGCCCTCCACCTCTCCAGACTGGTTGCCATGGTGATCTGTTCCCCGTACAAATCCTGGCACATCACTTGCAGAACTGCCGCCCTTCCACTGGAGAAACGTTTCTCTGTGGCCCTCAGGATGAAGAAGTCCCCTCTGGGAGCCCAGACCTGTAGTTGGTGTCTTAGTGCTTGAGAGATGAGGCAGTGGTCAGAAGTTAAGGGGACTTCCTTGCAGGATCCACTTGCATGGACATCATCTGCCTCCTGGAAAGAATAAACTGAGTCAGTTGTGGGAATGTTTGTTCCTATCACTTCCTATATCAGAAGATGACAGGAAGGCAAAGCCAGAAGAAATCCGCAAGGTTGTCAAGACCGGTGGACTGATTTACAGAGGGAATAACGGAGACCCAAAGATGGGAGTGGCTGTCCCTAACCAGGAAGAGAGTCAGGCCTGGACACCGTGTTCTAGTTCAGGCTTTGGCACTTGCTGTGCAACTGTAGGGGGCGAATCACTGTCCATTTTGACCTCAGCCATCAAGTTTCCGAAACAGAGCAACTGAGCTTCGTGCCATCCTCCCCTCAGTTCTGACTGTCCTAGATTTGAGGACTGGATGACACAGCCTGAAATTTCAAGCATGCTTTTTGGGGGCTCTGAGGATATCCAGAATTAAGCTCACAATCTTACCATGGGACTAGATGGATATTCTTCAGATGAATTCTAGGATTTCTAACTCTTTCCTGGCCCCCTGCACTGTGCAGACAACAGGGCTCTCTGAGGGGGTTGGGAGTGGATGGGGTGTGGGGTATGAGTGAGACTGGGATCCGTCTGCCTTGGACTGCTTCCTACAAGACCCTTTCATGAGGCCTGATGGGCCTGATGGGGCTGCCTCACCCGCCTTGGAAGAGGGCCTGGCTGGACCAGGGAGGCAAGCAGGGCGCCCCCTGCAGGGGAAAGCCAGCAGGTGCAACTGCAGCCTTCACTTGGAGTGAGAAACCTGAGTTTGGTTCCACCTGATGACCAGCAGGTTCCCACTCCGAAAAAAAGAAGAAGAAGAAGAGCCTGCACATTGTAAAGTTAAAACATCTTAAATGCATGGCTCAATGCAAAAACCTCAGAACTTTCCTCATATCCCTCCCAAGTCCTTATCAACTCCCTCCCCACCAGAGGTAAGCACTAGTCTGATTAACCAGATTCCTCTTGCCAGTTACTGAATTTTGTATAAAGTTGTATAAAGACAGTCACACAATCACACCCATTCCCGTGCCTATGTTCTCCTCCTCCTCCTCCTCCTTCCTCCTCCTTCCTCCTCCTCCTCCTCCTCGTCCTCCTCCTCCTCCTCCTCCTCGTCCTCCTCCTCCTCCTCCTCCTCGTCCTCGTCCTCCTCCTCCTCGTCCTCCTCCTCCTCGTCCTCCTCCTCCTCGTCCTCCTCCTCCTCCTTCTTCTTCTTCTTCTTCTTCTTCTTCTTCCTCTTGATGTTATGCTTGTGAGGTTCATTTGTCAGTATGGTATTAATAGTTGTTTTTTTTAAGTAGCTGAGTAATATTCCATTGTATGCTACTTAGAATATGTTAGGGGTTGGAGCGGTAGAGCGCTTGCTTGGCATGTGTGAGGACCCAGGTTCAAACCCCAGCACCACTTACACAACTAAGTGTCAGAGAAACAAAGGCCAGATGAAAAACTAAGTAAAACTGATTCTCTTTCTTTCCCTCTCTCTTAAAAAATGAATATAATATATCACATTGTGCATTTATTTATCCTTACCTGGGTCTTTCCCGATTTGGGCTGTTTAGAAAGCCAGAGTATGTCTGGCTTGGAAAGCTTTTGTTTCTCTGACAGTTGTGTCACATTTTTGAGCTTCTACTCCGTACCTGACATGTCCCGTATACACCCGTCCTGACCACCTCTCCCTGTTCCCTTCTCCCCGTGGACATTTGTTTGACTCTGTTGCTTGGGGGACTTGAACCTGGCTCTTGGCAGTGCTGTGGAGTCTCGTGTCTAACCAGAGGTGGCCCTGGATTCTGCCTTGTCTGGCCAGGGCTCCATTTCCCTGGCTCCACAGTTACTGTCCCTTTTAGGCCACTTTGGGCACTGGGGTGTTCCTGCCCATCACTGCCTCCACCCTCCGTTGCTCGGCTTTCAGTCAGTTTGTGAGCTGCGTGTGCGCCTCTGAACAGTTTCCATGGTACTTATTTCTGGAGTTTGGAGATTTATCAGAGATAGACTGGAAAGCCACCACCTTCAGAAATTACTGTGCAGTAAGTTGGGGGACACTTTCCTGGCCATCTTCCTGAAATTCTTCAGATGTTGGCACTGTCTGTTTATACTGATAGCATGTATGCCTCGAACTATGCTCATCTGTGTGTGAGTGTGTACCAGCCAACACGTGCATTCCCGCACGTGAACACGTAAGGACATGTATGTTGCCACAAAGACAGCTTCTCCCCTCCTGCCGCTTCCTCTATCCACGGCAGCAAGAGGCAGCTGCTCAGGGAATACCCCGTCTATTTGTGGAAGAGAAGAGTCCAGACCTCGCCCTGAATATCTACTCTGCCTTTGGCATGGACATGGGCAGCAGGCAGCTCAGCTCCTGTCGTGGGGAAAGCCTCCATGCAGGGCCCTGAAGCAGGGTTGAGCTGTGCTTGGGAACAGGATGAGGGTCCTTACCTCAGTGCTGGAGGGTGACAAAGAACTTGTGGGCCAGAGTGTGGTCGAATCTGAGTTTCAGCATTTTAAAGCTGTGCTGATTTTGGGTCAACCACTTTCTAAGCCCCATTTCTCAAAGTAGAAAGTGGCCCACGGTGAGGCTGGAGAGCAAGGCGGGCTGGGTCGCATCGTTGGTGGACGCGAGAGAGCGCTTCATCTTCAGGACAGCAGGGAAGCCACTGGACCGGAGCAGTGGAAACTTTGTGATGATGGAAATGTTCTCTGTGTCACCCAGTGTGGTAGCCACTACCCATGTGGCTACTGAGCACTTGGAATGTGGCTAGTGTGACTGAAAAATGGATTTTAGTTTTATTTCGTTTTAATTATTAAAACTCAAATTGCCATGGTGACTGATTGGATCCACCACGAGAGGGCAGCACCGGAGGGCTTCAAGCGTTACAGCGGAACAATCCAATCTAGTGTCAAAATGAAAGGGTCGGTGCCTTTCTTTGTTCTCCTGATGCATTTTTCTCCCTTTTGGACGATGAACACCAAACCTTGGAGTCCTTGACCTTTGCAGAGACGCTAGAGGGCAGCAGTGGGCGTTCTTAAATGCCCACATGCGTTGGCTTCCTGAACCCCCTGGCACTGTTCTGCTTGTGGCTGATGCCCAGCTGGCTGCAGGGGGAATGGCCAGAGGCTGTTTTTGAGCTGTGTCCTCTCTGCCTGAGCCCGGGAAAGGTGGAGTTTGTATGCTCTACAAGCAAATCCAGTCTCCCTGTGGGTTGTTCTCCGTAGAAGTCGGGGTCTCGTTTGCTCAGCCTGTTTGTTTGGAAACCAAGTTCAGAAGAAACAGGGAGGAAAAAAAAAAAAAAACCAAAAATACAAAACGGCCCTGAACTTGGATCCAGGACATCTGAGTCTGAGGTCCAGCTTGGCTGCCTGCCTGGGATCCTAGGTGAGGTGCACGGTGTCTCTGGGCCTCCGGGTCTCACCTGCGATGCCATTGCAGTAGTGTGGATAATGATGCTGTCTATCTTGGCCTGCTGCAAGGAGCTGCATCCAACCTGCCTCATCGTCTCCTTTTGGCTATTTGATGGGGCCCTGTATCAGTCACTTCCCATCACTGTAACAAACTACCTGAGATAATCAACTTATAAAAAGAAAAGGTTATTTTGTAGCACAGTTTTCAAGTTTCCAGCCCATGATTGGCTCTGTTTTGTTGCTTTGGGTCTGTGGTGGTGAGGCAGCACCTCATGGTGGATATGAATAGTGGAGCAAAACCGCTCACCTCATTAACCAGGAAGCCAAAAAAGAGAAAGGGACAGGAATACCACAGTCTGCTCGAGGGCACTGCACCAATGACCTAAAGACCTCCCACTAAGTCCCACCTCTTAAAGGCTCCATCACCCTGGGGACCAAGTCTGTAGCACATGAGTCTTTGGGGGACATTTATGATCCAAACTCTAGCAGGCCTGAGTAACAGCACCTCCAGTTTGCATTTGGGGCTGCTTAGCTCCTGCCAGACGAGGTGATGAGACAATTTACCCAGATCACAAAGTGGATCAGTGGCAGAGCCGGGTGTGTAACTCAAAAGCCTGGGTCTCTTGGATGGGGGGTGGAAGTAGTGACAAGGAGGAGGAGAGGAGGAGGAGACGTGGCTTGAGTTTCCCCTACCACAGTGAATGTTTGCTGGCACTGCCCAGGAACCCGACCCCCGGGGCTCAGTGACCTCATCTGACAAATAGGAGCGATTCGACTGTGAACTTCAAAACTCATTAAGTAGATTAAACAGAATTTTGATTGTGAAGGCATTTTGCACAGTGGATTGTCATCAATATTTAAAAACCAACATGCATTTAAAATTCTTTTTTTTTTGTTTTGTGGTCCAGAACCCAGGGATACTCTATCACTGAGATACATCCACAATTCATTCAAAAAATTATTATTACTTTTATAATAATAAAAGTTGGGAAGCCCTGGAGGGTGGAGGACTTCAGATTGGGCATGGTATGGGAGGATCAGCAGTGGTGGATCTGGCAAAGAAGGTCCCTCTAGTGGAAGCTAGGTGAAACTGCAGCTGGGAAGGCGAGTAACTATTTTATATTGTCCCCCACCATACATGGCCCCCCAATTGGGAGGGAAACATATTGCAGAGAATCTCACAGGGTGGTGGCTTTTTTTCTTTTAGGGGAATGTCTAACAACTTGTACACACCACTGTAACACCACCGGGAAGATCTCTGGTCATTTTGACATCTCCTGGGCTCTGTCCTCTTCTGAGGCTGTCAGAAGTTCCTCTCTTTTTGTCCCCCAGGCCTCTAGCCCCTTCACTCCCCACCTGCTGAGGGTACTGCGTTTAGGCATTCCCCCCCACTGGTTCCCCTGGAGGGGATGGATTCTGAAGGTGAGAGAGCTCGGTGGGAGAGAGGGGTGCTCAGATTGCCCCAGTTTCAGGATCTGAACCTGGGGGCTGGGGGCTTCACTTGCTGCCAGCAGGGCATTCGTGTCTCATTGTGCTGAAGGAGCATCTGTTCCCCCACCCCCTCAGTTATAGTCAGAAATGTCTTTCTCTTGTTTGGTCACCCTTGGAGGCAGGGGATGCAGTGCTGGGCTGCAGGAAGGGGAACAGGAAGACTCCTTCTACCAGAGCACTGGGGGAGGCTCACGGGGAGTGGGGTGGACCCCTTGACCATCTGTGTGTGGGACACGGCTGCTATGCTTGCTGCCCTTGCCTTCCTCAGCCTCAGCACCTGCTGTGACTTCCCTGTCCTCCTGGTTGGAACACCTCCACAGAGGTGAGTTCACATGTTCAGCTGAGCAGGGAGCTTAGGGACAATTGCATTTATCCCCTTCTTTGCAGGGAAACTGCAACCCTGAGGGTCAGGGACACTTGCAGCCACTCACCCGAGTTGCTCCCATCTGCTGCCCTTGTGACACACCTGCCCTGCACTTCCACTAGGACCCCTTGATGCTGTCCACCCCGGTAAAGTAGCCAACTCTGGGGATCAGGACAAGCTCTGGGAGTTTGTGCGAACTTACCCAGCATCTCACAGCCTAGGCTGCAGCTGCTTTGGCCATGGCCCTGGATTCCCATACCACCCCCCAGGCATCGGTGGGCTTGTCCCTGAGCTGAACCCTGCTCTCCCTGTGGCTCCCCAGAACCCCTTCCCCAGTCACTGGGGGTTCAAGTTGCCTCCATCATCTCCTGTCTTTGCAGAGGAAAGGAACAATTTGTTAGGGAAACGAAGATGCTGACTTTTATGTCTTTGATCTCTCTCCAAATAACAATCTTGCTGAAGAACCTAAGGAGGAAAAACAGCCACCAAGAAGTTTTTCTTTCTAAGAAATGATTTTCTTTACTCTTCTATTTTATTTTTATGTAAAAAGGTGGGGCGGGGCATTAATCTGTACTCAGAAAAGATAAGAAAAAGCCTCTGTTGTCTCCCAGGTTAAGCCCAGGTGTGATCCAGGGAATGGAGAGTGAAACACCTTTAGCAACTTGATGTGAATGATTGATTGATTCAAGTATTTATTGAGTGTCACTCATGTATATGTCAGATGGCACAGGGGCTGCAGTGAGGAGAAAAATACAGTCACAGTCTCTGCTAGGACATCTTCAAGCTGGACTTGCTGGACTTGCCTTTATCCATTCCATTTCGTACTCTGTCCCCAGAGGGATCTTCATGAAACACGAAACTAACGACATCATTGTCTTGCTTAAACCCTCTGGTGCCTCCCTGTTCACTTAGTTCAGGGGAGGTATAAACTCCTCATCAGAGCCACTGCGGTCTCTCTTTCCAACATTTCACCCCACTCCCTCATCCAGAATGACCAATCTGTTCAGCCTTAGATTTATCATGCTAATGAATCCAGAATGGTCTGCATTGTTCAGTTATCCCTGCAAACAAACTCAGGAAGGTCCACTCCTCCACCCAGGACCATCCAGCTGGAGAATCCAATATGTTCATCGCCAGCTCTGTCCAACATAAATATAATGCATGCCACATGCATGGGCACAGTTGAAAAAGATAAAAAGGAAACAGTGGAATCAATGCTGATAATATTTATTTAGCTCAATAGATCAAAAATATTATCAAATCAACACATAAGCAACATAAAATGATTAAAAGGCTATTTCACATTTCTTTACACTACAGCTTTGAAATTTGGTGTGTATTTTATACTTATAGCACATCTCAATTCAGATGTTAATATTTCATTGCAAATACTTGGTTAGTATTTAGGTTTCATGAGATATAAATTAGATTAAGGTGAAATGAAATATTTAGTTCTTTAGTTTCACCATTCACATTGACAAATATTCCCTAAGGGGAAAGTATTACCTGCTCCCCCACAGTTGAGAACAATTAGTGGACGCTGTCCAATTTAGGGCTATCCATACTGGCTAATTCAATATGTCTAAACTCTCCAACCCAGGCGCGCCCATGCTGTCAAATGCAGGATAGTTTGTCTGTTTAGCTCAAGATTTTCAATATTGGTCAATGAATGGCCTCTGCTGTTCTGGATAGTACTCTTCAGACTGCTTGGTCCTGGGTGGTATAGATCTGATTTCCTGAATTTGTATTTAAAGAATAGAGCCACAGCTGGAGTAGTGGCTCAGTGGTTACAGCTCTTGCCTGGCATGCGCGGGATGCAGGTTCAACCCCCAGCACCACGTACACAACGAAGTGTCAGAGCAACGAAAGCCACATGAAAAACTAAATAAAATTGATTCTCTCTCTTACTATCCCTCTTTCTCTTAAAAAAAAGAATAGAGCCAAACCCGTGGATCAGTTTCATGTGGTTTACAGTGTTTCAGAATATTTGAGGTATCGCCAACATTTTAATATTAAGAGATTTCACTTAAAAATCCGGCGTTCTAGTTTGCCTGGAGAGCTCTGGCCCCTCTCCCTGATTAGCTGCTATCAGTTGGAACCGAGTCCCGATTGCTCTCTTAGAGTGAGGCCTGTGCTCTCTCTACATTGTGTTCATTCTGTCCTCACCCAACTGATTCCATGTAATAGCGGTGCCCCCCTGAGCCCTCTTCGTGTTTGAGTCTGTGACCCCAGACCCCTACTGACCTATGGAAGTCTGTGCACTGGTCAGTCCAAGCTGGTCTGGGAGAAGGAATCAAGGAGGCCTGTATATTCAAATCACATATTCATCTTTTGAAAAGTACATTATTTTCAGGCTTATCTCAAACTTTTTGAAGCGGAAACTAGGGGACAGATGTATTTTTAAAAAATTTTCCAGTGAGTCTGGTGATACCCTACTTAGAAATTACTTACCTAGATGGGCCACTCCAGATAGGCTGTGAATAGCAGAAAGCTCTCTGGAGTCATCTAAGGTCTTCAGCTAGGCTTTGCGGCCACCGAAAAGCCCCTGACATCATGGTCCAGCAGGGCAGCTCCTGACCTTGGATGTTAATTTGCTGACCCTGGGGACATAAGAAGTCACCATCAGTGAAGTGAATTAGCTGCCTTTCTCCAAATGGGATCTGTCCTTGAATCGGGCTCAGTCTATAAAGAATTCATAGGTGCTAATTTGGCTCGCACTCTGGTGGATATTGGGAGGTCTGTCCAGTTTCCTCCACAGGGCTCAGCGTCCTTCCTTCTGCAGCTGCTGTGATCCGTTCACACCGGATATTGACCTCAGCTGGTGAGAATTTCCTGGACCCTTCTATATGGCTGGTGGTTGATGAATGGCTGATAGAAGTCCTATTGGGTCTGTCTCCTTGCCTAAATGTGGAACCTGCTCAGTTCTTGTAGGATTGGCCAAGGCCTCAGATGCATTTGAGGACAGCTTCTCGTTCCACTCATCTGTCCCCCCCTCTTCCTCACAGGTGTATCTCCCAGGAACACTTCCCGTTAAACCTGCATGCATATACTCCTTCCAGAGTCTATTTCCAAGGAAGCCACTCTAAGACACCCATCTTCTTGGCAGTTCTTTGCAAAGATCTGGCATCTTTTCAGCACCAAGAAAATCATCTTAGAACATCTGGGTCCCTTTAAGGCTTCAAATTCCATAGAAAAAAAGGGCTTTCCAGCTGTGGCTCATGGCTGAACGTCTGCTGTTTGTGAAGCAAGTCCCTGGATAATTTGGAGACTGTTGTGGCCACCTCAAATGTTGATATAAAACAAAGAGAGACAGCAAGAAGCACATTCCATTTAAATAATCAAACAAAATCCAAATGCTTGTACACCACAGCTGTTCAGGAGGAAATTGCTCCAGTTCCTTGGCTCCCTCAGCTAGGGGGCCTTCTGTCTTTTCCAAAGTGGTGTTTGTCTTGTGGTTTTTACTTGGAAGTGCAAAACTCAGGTTTCTGTTTCCTAGGTGACCAGCACAAACTAGAGAGGCGTATCTTGTAGCCAGGAGAGGCCCTCACTTTATCCCCACACTGAACACCCAAGCGATGTCTCCAGAAAACATCTGGCCTGCTTAGTCCCTGCTGGGATCTCCTGGGGGTACTCCGTCATCTTCAGAATAAAATTCAGTTCTTTGATCTGGACTTCAGGGCTCTTTGTGCTTCCCAATGTCTTCTCAAGCCAATTCTCAAGCACTCCAAGCTCCAGCCCAAATAAATCACCAAAGCTTTCTTGAGCATCCCCTGATTATTTGTGTCTGGGAATCAGTGGATGTACTGTTTCCTCTGCCTAGAAATCCCTCTGCCCTTTGTGTGGTGGAAGAACTTCTACTCATCTGTCAAAACCCATTTTGAATATCACCTCCAATGGGAAGCCCACACCCATTGCTCCAGACAGGACTCATCTCTGCCCTCTCTGGGATTCAGCTACATCTAAAGTCCTTTCTTAGCATAGCCTTAGTTGCATGTCACTGATGTCTGCTTTAGGATGGAGGACGAAGGGCACAAGTCCAAGTTGTCCAGTGATCAGAGTCAGGGTGTATACTGCCAGTATGTTTATTCCCTGGCTGGGGGTCAGCCCATATCATGGCTGAGAGAGTGTGTATCCGAAGCTTTCAATGATGTGCACACATCCTGCCCCAGATATCTCTTCTGCTCTGGCCTAACTTCTGCTCTTCCGTATGTCCCAGATGTTCTTGCTCTGGGACATGTTAAGCTCTAATACTAAAAAAAAATCCGGAGATTTCATATTAAAACAGAATTAGAAAAATTAAGGAAGAAAGTTTCATATCTTTCACCTTTCTGTCAGTCTGCCAGAGAGCTTCAGGACAGGGAGGTACAGAGCAGTCCCCAATCTTTCTTCCCTCTCTCCTTCACAGGAAGTTGGATGAGGGCTTCCCTGGTCTGGGGGAATGCAGTCTGATTGTTTTCTCTACCCACCTCTAAAACAACTTTGGATTCAGACGCCATTTGCCACCCAAGACATGGAGGGCATCCTGTGGCCACTACATCTTCTTCCTTTCTATTTAGCAGACACTTCAGTAATGCTTACTATTTGTCTTTCTTAACACCTCAGTGGTTAAACTGCAAGATGTCTGTGGTAGGTGGAAGAGTCTCAGATCAACACCTGGGGAAAGAAGGGGTAGGAAGCAGAATTGGGCACAGGAAGAAGCTGAGCTGTAGCACTGTCCCAACAGAGCTCAGCTAGCCCCAGCTGGAGCTGTGATGGTGCTTCAGGGTTGCCTGAGTTGGGACAAGGGCCCAGGACTTTACCGCCCTACACTGATTAGTCATTGACACAAGCTACCCTGGGAAGGAGGTGTGTGTTGGGCAGGGGGGTTTTCTGCAGTGGAGAGATTCTTCTAGAGGGCTGTCGGTTGAAGACAGTCTCCTGGCAGCTGGAGGAAAAGGGATTTTGTTACAGAAGTGGGAGGCACATCACAGTGTCCACCATCCATATATCATCTAATTTGATTCTCAGCATGATCTGGTGAAATTGGTGCTAATATTGCTTCTGCTTTATAAGTGAGGAGACAGGTTTGAAGAAGTTAGCATATTCATGGCTCATTCATAGCAGGGCTGGAAATCCAACCCCAGTGCATCAGTCTCAAAGTCTTTACTCCAAATCAGCCTTTGTCTCACTTGAGTTGCCCCAAGAGACATGACATCTGGAAAAGAGGCCCCAGGACAGGCTGAAGTGGTGGTTCAGTGGTTACGGCACTTGCCTGGCATGCACAAGTACTTGGGTTCAAACCTCAGCAACACGTGCACATTGAAGTGTCAGAGGAATGACAGCCAACTGATAAACTAAATAAAGTTGATTCTTTCTTTAAAATAAAAAAAAGAAAGAAGCTGCAGAGGAATTTCCTAAGAGCTGTGTAGAATTAAAAATTATAAATTCCTAACACTTTTAAATCAGACTTGATTACAAGTTGAGACCGGAGACTTCAAGCTTGAACAGCAGATACCTTGAGAGGCCATGGCACTTTTGAGAATGCAAAACCCTGGATTAGCCATTAGCGTTTATTTAGATAGACGAGAGAAGTGCAGCAAATATTTACATACCAGTTACCATGAAATTCAAGTTCAGTCTGTATTTATTCTGCATCTTGTCATCATAAAGTTGATTTTCTGTCCAAGTATATTTCCTAAGGGGACAAGGAGATTTCCTGAAATATTGAAAGGTTTATTTTAATAGTTCCAAGGACTGTAGACTTTTACATTTGAGACCATGAATATTTGTTATAGGAAACAAAATTTATTAGAATGTTTGTAGAAAACTGTGCTTATTCACTTAAAGTTGTAAACTACGATTTTCATAAGAGGTTGACTTTATTCACCAACTCTGTGAAAATGAGCCCATATGGATCTTGTGCTAATGAGCCCAACCAACACAAAAGACCGTGCCGATTCTCAATTAGGGACACGAATAAAGCCGTTAGTCCTTGTAGGAAGATTGTTTTGCAAGACAAATAAATGTTTCTAATGAAAATCTTTAAAATAGTGCAGGGCTTGGGTTTTCTTCCATGAAAACTATTCACTGTGGCCAGTGGGTGATGAACTGTCCCTCTGCAACTGGGGTCTTTCTGTCAACCTCTCAGTTCATCCTCAAGGTCTTTGTCAGTTTAGTTCCTATGGTGGTTTTGTCTGGGGGTGCTATGGGCGGAATTGCTGTCCCCCCACCAAACAATCAAACCAAACCAAACCAAACCAGAGCAAACTAAATATGTTGAAGTCTTAACTCACAGTACTCCAGGGTGGAGTACTTGGAGACACATTTTTTTTTTTTTTGTACCAGGGTCACTTAACCACTGAGTCACATCCCCAGCTCTTCTGCTATTTTATTTTGAGACAGGATCTTGCTAGATTGCTTACAGCCTTGCTAAGTTGCCGAGGCTGGCTTTGGACCTGAGATCCTCCTGCCTAAGCCTCCTGAGCTCCTGGGATTACAGGAGTGTGCCTCTGTGCCTGCCCTGGAGACAAGGTCTTTAGAGAGGTAACCAGGTTAAAGTGAGGTCACTAGGGTGGGCCCTAATCTAGTACGACCTACGTCCTTATAAAGAGGGGGCAATTTGGACACAGAAAAATGTGTAGAAGGAAGACCATGTGAAGAACAGGCACAGAGAGAAGAGGGCCATCTACAACTGCGGAGTGAGGCCTGGGGCAGATCCTGCCCTTCAGCCCCCAGAAGGAACCAATTCCGCAGCTGACGTCTCGACTTCCGACTTGCAGCCTCCAGAGCTGTGTGACAATCAGTTCCTGTTGCTAAGGCCACCAAGATTGTGGCAGCTTGTCAGCACAGCTCTAGCAGATGAATACAGGGTGCTTTCCTGGTTTCTCTCTAAAGTGCCCTGGGTTTTGACAAGTCTCTCCGAGCTAACCCTGCCCATACTGCTTCAAAGGGACAGAAGTAACTTCCTGCCAAGGGTCCCTGCTGCCACAGTGACATTTATCACCCTGTTCTGTTGGAGTTGCTGGTGGGACTGCCTCTGGGGCCGTGATCATGGTCATAGCAAGGGGCCCTGGGCCTCCCTTGCCTCCTCTAGTCTCTCTGTTTCCAGCCTGCCGCCCTGCCCTGCCTGCCTCCTGCAGGCTGCACCCCTCACCTCTCATCCCTCTTGTTTCCACTGAGATTAGCCTTAGCACCCCTTCAATATGCCTATGCAAACATCGCCTGCTGCCCGTGACCTTGCATCCCGGCCACAATGACAGGCTGTTCCAGCATCGGCCACTCTGTAGGAAAGCTCTGGCGCCAGTCCACCTGTCGGGACTGAGATTCATTTTCTTTCTAGGTTCTTGTTCTTTCTTGGGTATCATTTTAAAATGGAAATTGGCACCAGGTTGATGATAGCAAATCTGGAAAGTGAGAAAAGAAATTTATTTTTCATTGGTGAGCCAGGAAAATGCTTTAAATATAAGCCGTGGGTGCAATTGGGAAGTTGGGCATTGTGAGTGAGAGCTCTGTGTGTGTGTATAAATCTGTAAACTCCCGTCTCTGGCTTTCAGTACATGGTTATGGGCTTGTGTGTGCAAATGAATGCACCTAGATGGATCTATCTATGGAGAGGCGTGCAGGCCCCATGTGTGGACCCGTGTGTGTGTGTGTGTGTGCACGCATGTGCACATTATTTTGCAGGCAGTAGGTGTGGCTGGTCATGTAAGTGTGCATGAGTTTTAAGTGCATGCACACATGTGAGTGTGCATGAACAGTGACGCTGGGTGTGCACCAGACAAGGGAGGGAGTGGAACTGGGACTGGTTGGGACACAAGACCTCAGAGGAGGTCCACTAAGGGATGACTTCCAGCTTCTCCTGCCCAGCGTCGTGCAAGTCAGCTAAGCCAGGTCTGTTTGGACAGGTGTCTTCACTTCCTCAGCTCCCAGGTGAGGCATGTCCTGGCAGCTGGCCTGGGCTCAAGCACACTGACTCTGCTGAGAGCTTAGATGCGTAAATGGGGCCGTCTGCCAGGAGCCAGGCTACGAAAGCTCCTCTGCTGTGCACACTCCACTCTCAGGTGGTGGCATGGAGACACCTGGCTGTTACACACTGCCAGCTCCTGTCAGAGGCCCAGGTCATACCCTCTGTCACCTGGGCCTGTTCTGGACCCAGCCCAAGGGTGGCCCTTAGCTCAATTATCACCTGGTTACTATGATAATTGCCCTTACTTTGGATTTAGCAGAGCAAGACACTGGACACCCCTCACGAACCCCCTCACTCTCTGCAGCCTTCCAACTCCCCCCACTTTTTTTTTTTTTGAGAAAGAGAGAATTATTAATTGATTTTTCATCTGGTTTTTGTTTTTCCTCCACTTAGTTGTGTATGTGGTGCTGGGGTTTGAAGCCGGGTCCTCGTGGATGCCGGGCAAGTGCTCTATTGCTGAGCTACCGCTCCAGCCCCTCCAGGCTTCCAATTTGAGGACAGAATGCCCGGGAAGAGCTTCTCTGGTACTTGGCTTGCAGCAAGTCCTTAGTGAAAGCTGCTGCTGCTGTTGCTGGAGATCGGCAGGTGACTCTGCTTGCGGGTGTTCAGCCTTCAGCTTGGCTGTGTGTTCCGCTCTTTCGCTGGCCTTGGCATTACCTTCTCACCGGCTGGGTCAGCCTCTCCCCTGACCCAGAAGGGGGCCTTTCTTGACCCATTTAGGCTGCTACAACAGAACACCACAGACTGGATGCCTTATAGACAATAGAAACTTCTTTCTCACAGTTCTGGAGGCTGGAGGTACACAGTCAGGGTGCTGGTGGGCCCAGTACCTGGTAAAATCCTGCTGCCTTGTTCATAGATGGCTCTTCTTCTTCTTCTTCTTCTTCTTCTTCTTCTTCTTCTTCTTCTTCTTCTTCTTCTTCTTCTTCTTCTTCTTCTTCTTTCTTCTTTTTCTTCTTCTTCTTCTTCTTCTTCTTCTTCTTCTTCTTCTTCTTCTTCCTCTTCCTCTTCCTCTTCCTCTTCTTCTTCTTCTTCACCTTCGCCTTCTCCTTCTTCTTCACCTTCATCTTCTCCTTCTTTTTTAATTAAGAAATTTAGTTGTTGTACAATCAAAAAAGCATATAAAGTAACAATATGATAGCATAAATTCTTAAATCAAAATCACCCCCTAGATGCCTCCCTATTCTCCCTCCCTCTCCCCTCTCTCACCTGCTACCACCCCCTATACATACCTATGGTTGAATGGCTCTCTTCTTGCTTCGTCCTCATGTTACAGAAGGGGAAGGTAAATCTCTGGGCTCTTTTTTTAAAATTTTTATTAGAAGTATATAGAGATACAATTGAGGGGGAAACATTATCAAACCAACAGTAATCAATGTATATATACTTTGTTATCCAGGGGTAACGCCAAAACATGGATGACCACCTTGGGTTTCACCTGTTGCAGTTTCCCCCAGAAGAACTCAGCCGATGTCATTCCTCCATGAGTTCTCTGGGCTCTTTTCTATAAGAGCTCTAATCTCATTCACCAGACTCCTCCATGGTGATGATGTAATCAGCTCTAATATGTTCCACCTCCAAATGTCACCCTGGGGGTTCAGACTCAGACCCAGGAGATACAAGGCCTCAGTCCAGAGACGCCTGGCTGGTTCAGGCAGGCTTTAGGCTACTTGCATCTCAAATTGAGTCGTGCCCCACCTTGACTTCCTGCCAGCCTCCCTCCTCAAAGGGACCTGAAGGGGAGGGGGACCTAGGCGACGACAACCTAATAGGTGTGGCTCAGAGACCCTGCCCAGTAGATCTGAGGATCAAGCAGGACTGAGGAGCTTGGTGTGCATTTTCCAGGAGATGGAATGAAAATGTTACACAACTAAGGAGCAGGGGCCCTTGGGGAGGCAGAGCTGAAGGGTCTAAGGTGTGAACGACCCCACAGAAGACATGGACCACATGCCTCCTCCAACCACCACCTCCAGATAACCAGTATTATTGGTCATTGGTAACCCAGCCCCACTCGCCTCTGCAAGCTCCTTCATTCTTGTCTCTCCTGCAGTGCCTGCCACAGGCTGGACACTGGTCGGTGCTGTGTATCTGTCCCTCCCAGCCTTCATCCTGCCTAATCTTTTGCCGTTATCAAGTGCCTTTGGACACTAACTTTTGTTCACAAATGGACCATCCCTCCCTTTCACTTGCCCCTTTAAAAAAAGTAGCCCTATTTACAGGGAGTGGGGTTGGCAGAACTAGGGGCCAGGTTGTGGGACTTTTGGGAAGGTCATATGACTTGGGCATAGGGCTGCAGCTTACATACAGGACACTCTGATACATCTGAATTTCAGGCAAATAACAAATACTTTTTAAGCTAAAGGTATGTCTTTGGTGATATTTGGGACATACTTATTTTTGTGGGTCCTATTGTATTTTTCCCCAAAGTATGGTATCTTTATAAGAAGAGGACAAGATGGTCATGTGAAGACACAGAGACACCACACAGGGAGAAAGCCATATAATGATGGGATGGAGGATGGAACTTGTGTTCACAAGCTAAGACTGTGGCAACACCCGGGCCTGGGAAGCACGGAGCAGATTCTCCCCTAGTGCATCCACAGACAGAAGAGCCCTGCATTAATTACTGATCTAGCTTCCAGAACCATGAGGAATGAATAAAGCCCCCCAGTTGGTGGTGCTTTGTTATAGCAGCCTTGGGAAACAGATACCCTTGCAGACATTATTCACTGCCTGAAGTTCAAGTGCAACGGGATGTCCTGTATTTTTCTTTGCTGCCTTGGGCACCTTGTGCAGGAATTCACATTGGCTTTCTTCTCTTTGAGGCTGTCAAAGGCAGGCTCCCCTAGGTCCTGGTGTGAGCACTCCCTGAGGGTGTGGAAGTGATGGGGTCCCGCTGTGGGGTGGTGCTGTTTGTCTATTTTTGGGATCCTGGGCTCAGTCCAACTCACCACTGGCAGTTTCTCCTTTTACTAAAGATGAAAGATCTGACCTTAAACCTCCTGTTGCCCAGTGGCGTGTGGAGGCAAGTCCGCTGGCAGCCTGACCTTGTGGTGGGGGTGGGCAGACCTCTGGCGAATTTGAGCTTCCCTATCCACCAGCCAGGTGATGGGACCACCTCTGGGTGATCACAAGCTGTGGCTCTGGGTGGGCCACTTGCTTCCCATGGGACTCAAGCAAAGCCTGCTCCTCCCTCCCCTCACTTGCCCTACCTCTAAAAAGAGAGCACCAGCTTGACTCTGGGGTCTCTAACAATTCCCCCGCCCCATGCCTCCTTCCTCTAAGCCTCTGTTTCTGGGGTGAATAAACTCTCAGTTAAACTCCTGATCTGGGGTGAATTTCACTAGAAATACGGAAGCACTTTGACTCTGGCAGGTGTCATGCACATCTGTGCTGCTTCCAGGGCTGGCTTTGTCCCTGACAGCGGGCTTGTTGTGGGGCCTGCTCTCTCTGAAGGAGCAGAGCCAAGGCACCTGAATGAGGCATTTGAGTAACCAGCAGTTGGCCACCTGGTGGGACATAGGGATGTGGGCAATGTGTGTGCAGTGGTCGCTGCTTTGGGTGGTGGCGTCTGTGGACCCAGCAGGTTTTTCCACGGCAGGAGGCTGGGGGAGCCAGGATGGTTATTCACTGTGGAATCTGAGCATCATTGGGGTGGTATAGTTTTTGGTGATTGGGCTAAAAAGGACTTTCTGTGTATAAACCTTTCTCTGATGAAATCTTAAACACGTTCCTAAATGAGCACGGGTGTAGCAAGGGCATGCTGTATTGTGGGATGAGCCCTGAGCTGGGACACCAGACAGGACACCTGGCTTCTGGTCCTGGGAACGCGGCACACTCCTGTGGCCTACTGTGTCCTAGGGGTTCGGCATGTGTGCAGAGATCAGCGAGTCTCCACCCACTGACCCCAGATTCCCAAGAGGGCGTGATGGGACAGACCCCTCTCGGGGCGTGTGGCCTCCAAAGATCTCAGTAAAGATGAGGTCCCCAGCCCAGTGTCTTCTACCCATGGTGCCCCTTTCTGCCTTGGTCCAGCTTCATTCAACATGGCTGGGATGGCCTGGGGACCCAGGAGGAAAACACTGCCTCCTGCCCTCTGGAAGCTCGTGGCCTAAACAGAGAGACTGTCCAGCTGGTCAAGGCCAGTGTGGTCAGGGCTGGGTCAGGGCTGTGGGGCTGGGGGAAGTTGGTGGTGGATAGCAGAGGTCCTGGGGGCGGGTGGCTCATCAGTGGCTGAGGCTGAGCCTGCAGAGCAGGGCTGTCACTCAAGCCAGGTTTGGCGTTTTAAACCAACATAAAGATCTGATGGTTTCCTTGAGGCAGGAACTCTTCCCTCAAAGCTTTACTGGAAGAAGAGAAGGAAGCTGTCTCCTACTCGCCTGGAGTCTGGCTGGGGAGGAGAAGGGTGGTCCCCCTCCTTTGTTCCAAAGCCTGCAGTCAGACCTTGTCCTCCCTAAGAGTGGTCCAGCGCCATGCCCTGTGCAGGGCTGACCAGCCCAGCTCCCGTCTCCATCACCGTCACCCTACAGCTCTCCCCTGACAGCTGCCTTCCGGCTCCACTGTGGCCTCTGCTCAGGCTGGAGATGTATGGAAATCGGATGTGAAGGGTCCACGGGCTGAGCAGATTACCATGCACAGGTTGGAACCCGGTGGTGCAGGGGACAGCTGTGTCACGAGGTCACCGTCTCTCGGCTGCACCCCAGGCTGTGGAATGATTGGGCTTGACATGTTCATTTGCTGCCTGTTAAAAGTCCATTTTCAGGGCCGAGCAGGCGCCGGCGGGGCGGGTTTGACGGCCTTGCGAGGACCAGCTGCCGCAGCTGCTTAACATGCAGCATAAATATTAGTCTCTCCCAGAAAGAGGCTGAGCTGCAATTGTCTTTGGCCCAGGGACGTGACTGGGTTGTTTGCCCACATTCCATCCTGCCCCGCCTGGCTCAACAGACCCTTCCAGAACCCTGGAAGTCTGGGTGTTGGCTGACCTGGTCCAAATGGGAATTTGGCTCCTGGAACACTGATAGGGAAGAATTCCACCCTGGGTGGGAGGAGGGAGGCGGACAGTGTGGGGGCGGGTGTCCTGGGCATAGCACTTTCCTTCCTGGGATCAGTCTCCTCACCTACGTAACAAGAGCGGTGACCCTGCCTGGCTTAGCTTCTGACGGGCTCCTGCAGGTGGCAGTCTGGCTGCCTCCAAGGTCCTCTCCCTGCCTGTGGCCCTCTGTGGAATTGCCAGCTCTGGGAGGGAGTCTTGACCACATCGCCTCCATGGCTCAGTGCACAGCGCTGGGTGCTGGGTTCGTGGTGGGAAAGGCATGAAAACTACAAACCGCACTAAACAGATCATTTCAGTTTCAAGTGCTGGGAACAAATCTTGTGGCAGAGAGTGACTGGGGGCTCCACTAACCCCTGTGGCCACAGCATTGGAGGGGAAGTGACACACCTGAGATGAGACCTGAATCTTGGTGACCCTTGGGCTCCTAGAGTGTACAGTGGTGCTGGAGCCCCCACCCATGTTGTAATGTGTAAGTGAGAGGGGTCTGCATGCTGCAGGAGCTGGGGACCAGGGCCTCTGAGCCACCCTGCCCAGCATCCTGGCTGTGCATATTAGTGACCACGTGGCCTTTTCCCATGACTGTAGACTGGGGCTTCCCAAACCTCCGTGTGAATAAAAACCATTGGAAGAACTTGTTAAATGTATGGATTCCCTTAGGCAGGTGCAGTAGACATGCCTCCTGTCCCAGCTACTCAGAGGGCTGAAGTGGAGTCACTTGGACCCAGGAGTGTGAAGCCAGCCTGGGCAACATAGTGAGACCTTGCCTTTAACAACAGCGTAGCAAGGGCTGGGGCAGTGGCTGAGTGGTTACGGCGCTTGCCTTGCATGTGCCAGGACACAGTTCGAACCCCAGCACCACGTACGCAGCTAAATGTCAGAGCAATGAAGGCCACATGAAAAACTAAATAAAATTGATTCTCTCTCTCTCTCTGTATCTCTCAATTAAAAAAAGAAGAAGCAGAAGCAACAGCATAGCACAGCACAGCATAACAAACAAGCTCACGGAGAAACCCTCTGGCCTCCAGGTTGCTCCCACCCCGAGAGATTCAGCAGGGCTGCAGAGGCAGCGTGGAGGCAGCCTCTCGCAGGCCAGGCAGCCAGCACGTGGGGCATACTCCCAGAGGCATGGCTTAGACACCCGGAGAGACCTGTATGTCTCCTCCAACCCCCAAGACCCAGCTCTCGAAACCTGGGCAAGTTGTTCTGAGACCCGAAGGCCCGTGCTGGACAGGTTTCGCCTGCTGGACCATGCAGAATGCCACTCTGAAATAACCAGCTGATCAGAATCCTGGCGTGTCCTGAATTTATTAACACGCAGAACGTCTTCCTGATGAGAGCCTGATGGGGATATTAAACACCACTGCTGGCCCCAGAATGACGCTTTTGGGGGGAAGTAGCTTAGCTCCTGAGAGGTCCAGAGCTTAGTCAGGGGTCCTCCACTCACCCCTGCCCACCCTCTTCCTTCTGCCTTCGTGGTCTGAAGCTGCTCACAGGCTGAGGTTGGGGTATAAGTCACCCAAGTCCCTTCCATGTTAATGGCATCTAATCAGCATGTACCACGCACATTAATGTAATAACAGCTGCTAATTATACATCTCTGCTATTTCTCTGCTGCCAGTTGTGGGAATTGAAGCAGGATGATTTGGGGCCAGGAGAACTACCCGCCTCTCTATCCCCATATGTTCTTTTATTCATGGGGCTGCTTTTTTAAATTTTTTAAATTGCTGAATTCAGTCCTGTCTGACATTTGTTCTTACTTCTTGCCTCAGCCTAGGCCAGTTCCACCCAGCCAGCTGCAGTGCCCTGCCATAGTCTGGCCCTGGGGAATCAAAAGAGGACTCCACATCGTGCTTGCCTGGAGTGCTTCCCTAAGGCTGACCCATAGGGAGGCAGGGACACCTGCATGGCTTCCTCCTCTGCTGTTGACAGGAGTCTCTTTCCTCCACTATAGCTGCACATTGGTGACTTGCGGTGATGACCTAAGATCTAGGCCTGTAGCCTCTGCCTGGCCAGGATCAGCTTAGTTTCTGACAGAGTAGGGGCAGAGACACCCACTCCCAGCCCAGCAGCCAGGCCAGGTGCCCAGCCTGATACACCTTGGCTCTACATCCCTTCCGCCATTTCACTCTCTTCATAAGGCTTCCAGGCCTCAGTTTCCCCATTAACCAACTGGAGACACTAACAACACTTACCTTCAAGTGTCTTAGTAAGGATCAAGTCTGTGGTCTTCAGACTTGGTGGCACATTTAGAATCACCAGGGCAGTTAAAAAAAGTCCTAGTCCCTGGGTCTGCCCTGAGCCCACATAGACATCTTCATCAGAATTTCTGGGGAGAGGGGCCTGGACATTGGCTTTATTTTATTTACTTATTTTAAAAAGAGAGAGGGGACAGTGAGGGAGAGAGAGAGAATCAATTTCATATAGTTTTTCATGTGGATTTCATTGCTCTGACTCTTCATTGTATATGTGGTGCTGGGGTTTGAACTCATGTCCTTGCGCATGACAGGTAAGCATAGTAACTGCTGAGCCAGTGCTCCAGCTCCTCAATGTTGGCATTTAAAACAGCTCCTGAGTGATTCCAATATTCAGCTGGGAATGAGAACTGCTCTGTGAGGGGAACTTCACATGCGAGGTCTGGCATGCAGCAGAACTTTGACAAATAAGAGTTCTTGTTTCTTTATTGCTGATTGTGTTAAAAGTGTTAAATGGGGGCTGGAGCGGTGGCTTAGTGGTTATGGTGCTTGCCTGGCATGCGCAGGGATGTGGGTTCAAACCCCAGTACCATGTACACAATGAAGTGTCAGAGCAACGAAAGCCACATGAAAAACTAAAATTGATTCTTTCTCTCACTGTCTGTTTCTCTCTTTTAAAAAAAGTATTAAATGGTACTTCATGTTAAGCCACTTATGTGTTGAAACCAGTGGACTAAGAACTGCATTAACTTAAAAATCCTTAATAAAAGAAATAGAAGTATGGCCATGCAAAGAGCAGGTTGGTAAGAAGAAGCAGATCAGCTTTGATGTCTCTTCCCCACATCCAGGAGAGAGGAGGGGTGGAAGAAGGTAGAGGTGGAGAGGGTTGATGTAGCCCATTGGAGGAAACTCTCAGCACCAGGAGGGGCAGAGGGCTTTGGTGTCCTCCCCACAGGGTTTTGGGAGAGAGGTAAGTGGACCTAAAAGGAACTGCCTTCGGGGCTGGAGCAGTGGTGGTTAAGGCACTTGCCTGGCATATGCAAGTACACAGGTTCAAACCCCAGCACCCACGTACACAACTAAGTGTGAGAGCAACGAAAGCCATGTGAAAAAACTCAACAAAAATTGATTCTCTCTCTCTCTCTCTCTGTCTCATACACACACACACACACACACACACACACACACACACTCACTGTCCTTCTCTCTTTTTAAAAAAAGTAAAGGAACTGCCTTTGTGGATGTCTAAGGAAGCAAAGGATTCTGGTCCCCTGGAGTGAAAGAAGAACTTGAATGTGGAGCATGAACTGCAGGTAGTCAGAATACACAGAGGACCAGAGGAGTCACCTGCCAGATTGTACCAAGAGGCACCCCAGCCCTCTCCAAGAAATGTAGAGTAAGTTTCTCATCACCTTGAGCTACCAGGTATAGAATGGATCTAATTGGCTGTTAAGAAATGTACTAAGTCATTGCTGGCACTGCGGTGAGGTGGCATCAGATTTATATCTATCATTCTTGCAAGACAAAACTAATACTTAACCACAGAGTAGGTCCAGTGAGTCATGGTGGCACCCAGTGGAGAGAACTGGGGTCCTCCTCTGTGGGATCGGTTGACTTGACATGGGCTCAGAGTTCAGGTTCTCATCCTCAGAGCAGGAATTTCAGAAGGAGGCCTTGGGGGAGACAGAAGGCAAGTCCCTCCAACTGGGAGGGCAGGGCTGAGTGTGCCAAGCCCTTATGGGCTTTAAGGTGACCTGAGGGGAGCTAGTTAAAAATATAAGTTCCCTAGGCTGCACCTCAAATTTGGTTACAGTCAGTCTGGGGACCTGAGAATCCGTGTGGTCCACAGACTGTCCTGTAAGTTGGATGCTCTTCAGACTTGAGAGTCAGGGGCTTGGGGATGGGGCCAGGGTTTCCTGGGCAAATATGGAGAATCTCAGCCTTCCCACCTCTCCTATCCCTTGCACTCTCATCCCCTTGCCTGTGAGTCACAGGCCAGCTCTGTTCCCCTGGGAACACCTTCCTGCTCTTGGAGCCCACTATGGACATCCCTGTCCCAGGTTGCGGCTGATTTGCCCCAGAGAGGACCAGGCCATGCAGAGGGTGAGCGTGCTGATGGTACATTTGCTCATTATTAACCTTCTTTCTGGGTCTACTTCATTCTCTTAATGCATAAATGGGCTACGCTGCTGGTCCATTCAGTTTGCAGGTTATTTTTCTGTCTGATGAGCAGGCTGTCAATCAGACCATGAAAATGAATGGGATATCGGGGGTGGAAAGCAATAACTTACAGAATTCGGGAAGTGAAGATTTCAGATCTGGTGTAGGCCTTATGCAGGGCTATGGCAGCCCATCTGTGTCACTCGGCTGTCTCCATAGTGAAGTACTTGATGTAATTAAAATACTTGATTTGCCTTGTATTTGGGAAGTTCTAGTCTGTAATCTGTTGGCTGCACTGTGTTGGACCTGTGGCGAGGCAGCGCATTATGGTAGAGCGTGTGGCAGAGCAAATACCTTACATCGTGAGCCTGGGAGCAGAGAAGAGGAGGAGAAAAAAGATACATTAAAAAAAAAAAAAAAGAATAAGAAAGAAAGAAAAAGAAGAGAGGAAGAGAGGCCAGGGTCTCACAATCCTCTTCCAGTGTACACCTCCAATTGCCTGCGGACCTCCCACTAAGCCCCACCTCTATTACTTTTTAAAAGAGAGAGAGGGACAGTGAGAGAGAGATAAAGAGAGCATCAGTTTTGTTTAGTTTTCCATGTGGCCTTTGTTGCTCCAACACTTTGTTGTGTACTTGGTGCTGGGGTTCAAACCTGTGTCCTCTCGCATGCCAGGCAAGTGCCTCAACTGCTGAGCCACCGCTCCAGCCCTAGGCCCCACCTCTTAAAGGTTCCACCATTTCCCAACCACACCACCTTGGGGACCCAGACTTTAATACGTATTCAAGCCATAGCATCATCCTGCAGCCCTGAGGGTGGGGGCACTTGCCAGTTGCTCAGGGGCTGCTGGGCTGCGGAGCTTCAGCTGGTGCTCAGCATCACCAAACGGGTCCTCCCCACCCACCATGAGCTTCTCTAGCCTCTCCTTGTTCTGTATACGGCATCTCTGCTTCCTAATCACCTGCTCAGTACTCTTTCCTACCTCCCACTGCCTTGGGCCTACATGCCACCTGCCTGTCCTCAGGGAGCTGCAGTTGCACTCCCTCCTAGGGCTCTCTGATCCCCAGGGGCTCCTTGTATCAGTTGTTGAGCATGCAGATGACACATCTCCAGGCTTGGCTTGGATAACCCCATCTTCTCCGTTCCTTCGCTTCCTCTGAGTCCTTGTTCCTGAGCACCTGCCCTCTCAGTGTGCAGAGCACCTGCTCCCCCGCCGCCCACCTCCAGCTGGAAGCCTCCTACTGCTGCAAGTCCCTTCTGGTGGCAACCCCATCCCCTTTCAGGCTCCCACTGCAGTGGTCTCAAATGCTGAGCACCTTTCATGTCCTGCTCTCTTTGATCTCTGCCCATGTATATGTCACCTCCTTGTGTCCAGCATGGTGCGTGGCATATGGCGGGTGGACTGCACACAGGAGGTGCCCAGCTAGCTACTCCCAGCGGCAGAGGCCATGATGGAGCATGCACCGGGCTTTTGAGAACTTGAGGAGAATTTTACATTTGTCTGCAGGACCAAGGCCTTATAACCTCACGTAATAAAATAAACGTGGCCTCTTCTCAATGGTGCCCAACCCAAGCGTCTGTTCCTAACAGGTGGGATTTTGTTGAGTGGCCATTGGAGACCAGTTGGCCATCGAACTGGATGATAAACCAGGCTGTTTTACTGGAAACTGGGCTAAGAAACCATACTTAACCTCATCCAACTTTGGGGGCATTGAAGCCCCCCCAGTGGGGCCAGGGACCTCTCAGGAGGTGTACTACACAATAAGATCATGGTCTTTGGAGTAAGATACTTCTAGGTTCCTATCTTAGGCCTGCATTAACTGGCTGTGTGATTTCAGACAAATTCCTTAACTTCTCTGAACCTTAATTTTCTGGTTTGGGAATTGAAGTTCATAATACCTGTAGAGTCATTGGAAATATTGAGGTTAACGTCTAAGTACATCCTCATAGGCACTCAATAAATCCGGCCTAGTACACTCATCACTATCATCGTTAGCAGCCCTGAGTTTCAATTTCCTTCGTAGTCATTGTCGTTCCCCCCAGCTGTTGGTGCCTGTGCTGGGATCACCCGAGGCCAGCCGTGAGCCAGCCTGCAAGAGCTATTTTATAATTAGGTTGGCAGATGCAGGATGCATTTGGACCCCCTGCCCGGGATCACAAATTAATTAGTGCTGTTTGTGGAGGAGGAGGCCCTTCGGCAGGTTTGATGGGGACAAGCCAGGCCCCAAGTGTCTGACCTTGGCTATGCTGAGGGGTGAACCCCACTGATTGCAATGGGAGGCGAGGCTCCTAGGGTCTGTAATGAACACAGACCTGCGGAGGGCACCCCCACATGTTTATTAGAAAGTGTGGGGGCTGGAGCGGTGGCTCAGCGGTTATGGTGCTTGCCTGGTATGCACAAATATGCGGGTTCAAACCCCAGCACCCACGTTCACAACTAAGTGTCAGAGCAATGAAAGCCATGTGAAAAACTCAATAAAAATGAACTCTCTCTCTCTCCCTCTCCTTTTCTCTTTAAAAAAAAATTGTGGTTGCTCAGTCACATTTATATGCTGGGAGAGGCCCAGAGATCCAGCGAGGCCAAGGGGAGAAAGCTTACGTCCCACCCTGATGCATGACCTGTGTGCATGCCTCAGTTTCCCCTTGTAGCCCTCCACCTATTTAACAATTCTCTCCGTCTGCCAGCTTAGTCAGGGCTGGGCTGCCTGTTCTTCATGTCGAGAGTTCCCCCCACGAAGCACCCATCTGTCTTCCTCTTCCAGCCTCAATGGCCCAGAATCAGGACTTGTTAATAAATGGTATTGTCAACCCCTGTTTACATCTGGGGTGGTGGCACCAGATTTTCCCCAGGGATTCTGGCCTTGCTGCATCCTCCTGGGGCTGTGATTGGGCTGGTGGCACACCTGCCTCCGTCCTCCTTACCTTCTCCCTGCTTCTGTCTGTGCCATGTCACTGGGGTCACCCTCGTTAGCACCACACTCCTCTTGCTTCGCTGCAGGATGGCGGGCAGGCGGCTTTGATTTAATTAACATTTATGACACGCGTTTCCTCACCCTGGAATGCTGAGCCAGTCTCTTCACACACATTAATTATCTCACTTACAAGCCTCAGTGCACCCAGGGAAGAATTCTTACTATTCCCATTTTATAGACAGAAAAATGGAGTCTCAGGGATTAATCTGGGTCACAGAGTTGGTAAATTACACTGGACTTAGGATTTAAACCAAATTATTCGATTATGCATAATGCGTCACTTATGTATTCATTCAGTGATTGACCCAGGTCTCAGCCTCCCAGGACGGTACAGAACACTGTCCCTCATTCTTAATGCCTCTTCTTTTTTTTTCCACATGTTAAAATTTATTTTTTTATTTTTTTTATTAGAAGTATATAGAGATACAGTTGAGGGGAAAACATTATCAAAATATTAGCAATCAATGGATATAAACTTTGTTATCCAGAGGAAATGCCAAAACATGGATAACCACCTTGGGTTTTACCTGTTGCAGTTTCCCCCAGAAGAAC
>PVKS010020146.1:0-37319 GCA_004027875.1 Aplodontia rufa | reverse complement strand
CATGCTATGGTAAATAGGAGGGTCTCATTCTCTTCAAGGTTGAATAATATTCCACTGCATATATATGTATACATACATACATACATTTCTTTATCCATTCATCCTTTGGTAGACACTTTGGTTGATTCCATATCTTGAATAACACTGAAAAGAATACCAGAATGCAGATATCTCTTTGACATACCTATTTCAATTTCTCTGGGTAGATATCCAGAATTGGGATTGCAGATCATATGGCAGTGTACTTTTGTTTTTGGAGGAAAGTTTATACTAGTTTACAAATGGGCTATCTTCATTTATATTTTCACTAATGGTATACTAGTGTTTCATTTTATCCCCATCCTCACCAAAGCTTGTTATTTGTCTTTTTGGTAGTAGCCATTCTAGCAAGTTCTAAATGATATTGTGGTTTTAATTTTGCGTTTTTTTCTGATGGTGAATGATTCGGGACATTTTTTTTTTCATGATAGCCATTTGTACGTCTTTTGAAATATGTCTATTTAGAATCTTTTCACATTTTTAATCAGGTTATTTTTCTTTTATTTTGGATATTAGACCCGTTGTCAGATGTGTAGTTTGAAAACATTTTGTCCCAATGTAGGAGTTGTCCCTTCACTTTATTTCCTTTCCTGTATAGGAATTTTTCAGGTTGATATAATCCCATTTGTCTATTTTTGCTCTTGTTGCCTACATTTTTAAAGTATTATCCAAGAAATCACCCAGAATGTTATGGAGAGTTTACCCCATGCATTCTTTAGTTTCAGCCCTTACATTTAAGTCTTTTATCTGTTTGGAGTTGATTCTTGTAGACAGTGTGGGATAAGAGCCCAGCTTTGTTCTTCTGCATGTGCATATCCAGTTTCTTCAACACCATTTATTGAAGAGCCTGTCCTTTTCCTAATGTGTATTCTTGGCTCTTATTAAAAATCAATTGGCCACAAATTCTTCTGTTCTTGGGTTTATCATGTTCCATTGGCTAATGTCTGTTTTATGGCAGTGTCATGCTCTTTTGATTATAATTTTATAATGTATTGAAATCAGAAACTGTGATGCCTTTAGCTTTTTCTGCCCTAAACATTGGTTTGGTTATTTGGGGTCTATTCTGGTTCTGATAAAATTTCAGTATTTTTTTTCTACCTCTGTGAAAGATTACATTAGAATTTTGATAAGAATTACATTGACTCTATGGATCACTTCTGATAATATGGATATTATAACAATATTCCAATCCATGAGCATGGGATATATTTTTATTTGTGCAGTCTTCAGTTTCTTTCATCAGTGCTATGATTTTAAGTGTACATAACTTTTACTTTCTGGTTAGATTTATCCTAAGCATTTTATTTTTTTGATATTGTAAATAAGATTGCTTTCTTCATTTCTTTTTTGCATAGTTTTATAGAAATTCTATTGATTTGCATATGTTGACTTTGTAATCTATAACTACTAAATTTATCAGTTCTATTAACCTTTGGGTGGAGTCTTTAGGCTCTTCCAATGTGAGGTCATCTCATCAGCACAGAGACAATATTACTACTTTCTATTATGGGTACCTTTTTTTTTTTTCCTTCTAATTGCTCTGGCTAGGACTTCTAGTACACTATTCAATAGAAGTGGTAATAGAAGGCATTTCAGCCTTGTTTAGGTTCTTAGTGGTAAAGCTATCAGTTGTTGCCCACTGGTTATAATGTTTTAAGGTTTTTCATGTCTTTTATTATATTGGAACTTTCCATACTTAAGCTGTTAAGCATTTTTTATTAAGAAAGGATATTAGATTTTGTCTAATAGTTTTTCTTGCATTGAGATAGTGTTTTAAATGTTATTGTATTGTGTTATCATAATTTTGATTTGGATATGTTTAACCACATTTACATTTGGGAACAAATCTCACTTGGTCATAGTATAATCTTTTTTCTCAAAGAGGGACAGTGAGAGATAGAATCAATTTTTTATTTAGGTTTTCATGTAGACTTCATTGCTCTGAAACTTAGTTGTATATGTGGTGCTGGGGTTCAAACCTGGGTCCTCACACATGCCAGGCAAGCACCACAAGCGCTATAACCACTAACCCATTGATCCAGCCTATGTATAATCTATTTGATGTGTTGTTGAATTTGGTTTACTCTAGTATGCTGTTGAGGATGTTTGCATCAGTGCTAATCAGATATATTGACTGGTAGTTTTCTTTTCTTGCAACATCTTTGTCTAACTTGGGGATCAAGGTATTATCTTTCTATATTTTATATATATATTTTAAGCGAGAAGGACAGAAGAATCAATTTTTTTAGTTTTTCACATGGCTTTTATTGCTCCGACACTTAGTTGTGTACGTAGGTGCTGGGGTTTGAACCTGTGTACTTGCACATGCCAGGCAAGCACTGTAATCCCCAAGCCACCGCTCCAACCCCTCAAGGTATTATCCTCATAAATGTATTTCTCTAGTTCTAATTTTCTGGAAGAGTTTATGAAGTGTTGAAACAATTCTTTGAATGTTTGGTAGACTTTAGTCTTAAAGGCACCTATTCTTGAACTTTTCTTTGCTGGAAAGTTTTAAATTGCCATGTCAATGATTTTTTTCATTGATCTGTTCAAGGTTCTATTTCTTCTGATTCAGTCTTTGTAGGTTATATTTTTGTAGGAATTTATTCATCTCAATTATCCATTTTTTTGGTGTATAATTGTTTAGCGCACTCCTTTCATTTCTGAGGAATTTGTTTTAGTATATCCACTTTCATTTTCTGTTTTGTTTGAATCTTTTCTCTTTTTCCCCTTTTTTTTTTTTTTTTTTTTTTTTTTTTTTTTTTTTTTTTTTTTTTTTTTTTTTTTTTTTTTTTTTTTTTTTTTTTTTTTTTTTTTTTTTTTTTTTTTTTTTTTTTTTTTTTTTTTTTTTTTTTTTTTTTTTTTTTTTTTTTAGCTTGGAGTTTTCCAAGGACCAACTCTTGGTTTTGTTTTTATTTTTCTGGTGTTTGGTTCTCTATTTCTGTTCTGTTCTTATTTCCTTTTCCTGCTAACTCTGGGCTTAGTTTATTCTTTTACTAAATCCTCAAGAGACAATATTAGACTGATTATGTGGAATATTTCTTTTTTAATGGAGGCCTTTATTGCCATAAACTTCTCTCTTAGAATTCTTTGTGCTACGCCTTACAAAGTTTAGTATGTTTGACATATTTGTTATGAAAAACATATTTTCAATACCAGTTGAGTTCCTCCTTGGCTTGTTGGCTGTTCATCATGTTTGAATTTTCACATATCTGGATTTTCTAAGGCTCCTCCTATTGATTATAGTTTCATACTGGTGTAGTTGGAAACAATAGTAGATATGATTTCAATCTTGAATTTCTTGACCAGTTTTGTAGTCTAACTTATGGTCTACTCTGGAAAGTGTTCCATGTGCGCTAGAGAAGAATGTATATTCTGTTATTGTTGAATTCCATATTTGTCTATTGAATCCATATGTTCTAAATGTAGCTTAAAAACCAATACCTCTCTATTAATAATCTGTCTGGTTGATCTATACACTGGTGAAAGTGTGGTGTTGAAGTCCCTTTATTACTATTTCTCCTTTTATGCCTATTACCATTTGCTTTACATATTTGGGTGCTTAGATGCTTAGTGCATATGTATTATTGCCATGTCCTCTTAATGAACTGATGCCTCTATCATTAAATAATGACCTTCTATGTCTCTTGTGACAAATTTTTATTTGAAGTTTATTTTATCTAACATAGGTATAGCTACCCCTGCTCTCTTGGTTAATATTTGCATGGAATATCGTCTATCCCTTCACTTTCAGCCTATGTGTCTCTGAGCACCTACTTGAATTTTTCAACTTAGCCACTTTGTCTTTTGGAGAGTTTAGTATATATCTGTCCATAGTTATTAGTGATACGTAAATAGTACTGCTATTTTTCTAATTGTTTTCTGGTTGCTTTGTAGGTTCTTGCTCCTTTGTCCCTCTCTCCAGACCTCCCTTTGTGGTTTGGTGCTTTTATGTAGTGCTGAGCTTTTATCCCTTCCTCTCTTTTTGTATCTACTGTGGACTTTTGCTTTGCTATTGCCATGAGGCTTACATAAGCTTAGAACATGAACAAGAGCAGTAAGTTCTATCATGAGTAAACTTATCATAGCAGTAACTGTTTCTACTTGGCTTCCTTAATTGTCAGATGGTAATGTAGAGTCACTCAATTGTTAAATTTCCTATAGCTTCTGAGATTTTTATGAATTGCACTGAAGTTAGTTTCTTCAAACCTATTGAATTTTCTTCTCATGGATTTTTTTTTAGATCAAGTTCCAGGAGTGGGATTCATAGTTTTAATAGCTTTTAGTATAGCTTGTCAATTACATTTCTGTGGGTCTCATTAATTAATACATTCATATCAATGTATAAATAAGTTTTATTGCAACCTTGGCAGAATTGGATATTAATCTTGAACAGTTTTAACTTATGTAGAAAATGACATTTCACTGTTTTAACATGCATCTTATTTCTTACTGTTCATATAACACTTTAAATTTTGATTTAATTTTCTTTGCTTTTGAATCATCTTAGTTATAAAAGTTGACCAGTTTCAAAATTGATTTATTACTACTTTATTACCAAATTGAATAATCTAATTGTATAAATGAAGTATACTTTCTATCCCTCCCATTTACAACCAACTTTTTTGAATTGTATGTTCACATTTTTCTTCAGCCTTTTATTTTACTTGTACCATTTATACATGGTCAAATGAGTTCATTTTATCCTAATATTTCCCTCTGTGTCTTCGAGGCTTAAAACATTGTCCCAAAAAGCTAAGTTTGTAGATGGACTAGATAAAATTCTGAAAGTTCAAAAATGTAGTAAAATTCTGAAAGTTCAAAAATGTAGTAAAGTTTAGCTACAGATTCAGAGAGAAATCATAACTGACCTCTCAGGCTGTCACACTATTCTTATCCTATAATGAATTAGGTAAGATCCTCTGTCCTGAAGACCCCCCAGAATAGACCCAATTGGTAGAAAATAAATAAAAGAAGTTTATGGCTGGGAACACTTGACTCCCATGAGAAGCCAAACTATACTCGGGCAGAAAAACTCAAATTTCAAAAATTAATGTACATGTATGATTATTTCTATCTATAGCATATAGTATATATTTATAGAGAAGTGAGAGCAGGGCAATGGATGAAGGGAGGAGGAAGGTCCTGGACTAGGATCCGTCTTAGTCAATATCTATGTATGCATGATTATGTAACAATGATTTGCTCCAAATTGTAAGACTATGCTGAACAAAAAGTAAAAATTAAAAAATTAAAGAAGTTTCTCTGTCCCTACTTCAGTACTTCATATTTATTATATGCCATTTTGTTAGGTTGTCCTGTGATATGGAACTATGCTATAATTATGTTGGAATTAGCCTTGAACTTTTGGGTTGTCTATTCAAATATTTTCTTTATCTCTTTAATGCTTTAATTCTACATCCATTTCCAATGCCAAATATACATTGCCCAATTTTTAACATTTAAGTTTTTTTATCAAAAAAGTGCTGGAAATAAGGCTATCCCTGCTTTCAAGGTGCACACAGAGTAGTCAGGTTCTTTCTCCTGGAATATTCCCTGCATTATCCTGCTTCTAGAGGCTTCCTTCATTTGCATATTAGACTTAAAATATTCAAAGCATTACACTTTCAAAGGCTTCCATTTCAAATCCCACTTTCTTTAATAAACTTTTTCTGTTCACCATACTCCTATTTGAGTCATTCTGTTCCAAACATCCCCAAAAGAATGATGCTTTAACTCTTTTGATATGTAATCTTTGAGTTCATAATAGTTATCAATGTATCTGTTTCTTCCACAAGATTATGACCTGACAGTAGCATTTGAATCTTACTTAACTTTGTCCACAATGCACAGCAGGGCCTGTGTCCATGGTAGGAAATAAGCAAGTATTTGTACATTCTTCTTCCTTGGATTAAAGGCTCAAAACCCAAGATTGTGATTTGGTATTGAAGGAGCTGACTACAATGACTTCTGCTGTTCTCAAACATATATTCATTGAAATACTGTTGATGTTATGCTTACCATGTGATTCAAATTTAGTATCTAGTATGTACTCAATAAGTATTAAGAGATGGGGAGGGGGGAAGAGGGAATTATTTAGGTCTTATTTTTTCATCTGGCTTTTGTTGCTCTGACACTTAGTTGTGTATGTGGTGCTGGGGTTCAAACCTGGGTCCTCACACATGGCCGGCAAACATGATACCGCTGAGCCACTGCTCCAGCCCTCTCAATAAGTATTCCTGACTGACAACCTAAAAGGGTAGCATTAAATCTCGGTAGAGAATCTATAATAACACTTATGACATTTCATATTTCATATATTTCTGTACTCTTGCAATCAAAATGGCATAAAAACATCATTTAACTAGCTGTCAATTGATATTTTCTGAACCAATTTTACAGTTGAGTATCTTGCATTTATACCAGTCATTGTGTTAATTTTCATAACCTCCTGTTTTCATTTGCTAAAAAGGTTTATTTCATAATTGCCAGGTAGCAGAGGGGTTGTGGCTGTTTCCATTAAGTATTAATAAAACATCCTATAATACAGACCTGCTTTTCCTGGCTCATCTGGGAGTTGTTTGTAAGAGATCCATTTATTTCACTTAAAATTTGTTACATACTTCCATTTCTGTGGCAAATCCCAGGGCACTATGAAGGCCCAGAAACGTTGGTGTTCATTTGTTTAGAGACTTAGGAAAGATTACTCTTTGCTGACAGTGTCAGGATATGTCCAAACTAGGGTCCCTCTTTTATTTTTACTTGGCAACCCCATGAATGAAGACAATCTGATGTTTCTAATGAAAGTGACTTTTATACACAAGCCATCTCACACTGCTTGTTTGACGAAATACCAAGGCAAATCTTAGAGTTGGACAGCTAAGTTTTCTTTTAGCCCTTGCCTGATGTTGTTTTTCAAATCACTTCCACCTTGGAAAAATATCCCTTATTTTCCAATTTATCTTTTCCTTCCCTCCGTGTCATTCTGTCCATGCCCAACCACTGACTTTTACTCTAAAGCCACCTGTCCTCATATACTTTTAATCTCTTACTATGACCCTGGAATTACATTAAACATCAGTCTTTAAAGCAATTCCAGGAAGTGGCTATCATTATCACCAGAATTTTTCAAATGAGACAATTGAGACTTGTTAAGTTTAAAAGAGTTGTCCAAGGTAACAGCCACTGTAGCAGATGGTCATTTCTACAGATAGCCACAATGCTCTCTCATGTCCTGCATGTTATCCTGTGATGTGACCCTCATAGGGTCTGGTTTACATCCTTTGCTTTTGAATCTGGGTGGGTTTGTGATGACTTCACCTAACAGAACCTGGTTGACGTGACTTCATCCAGAAGATAAAAGGCACTGTGGCTTCTTCCTCTATTACTGGAACACTTGTCTGGAGCACTGAGATGCCCAATGAGAAGTCTGGTTACAAGACTGCTGTATTGTGAAGAAGCCAAGGCACTTGGAGAGGCTGTGTTGGATGCTCTGGTTGGCAGCCCTAGTTTCATTTAATCTCCAGTGCCAAACACATATGTGAACAAAGCTGTTCTGAAACCTCTAGCTCCTTCACCGGCTGAGAATCCCTAAGGGACCTTAGTCAGTGGTAGGGCAAACAAAAATATCACCGAGATGAGGACTTTCACAAATCCTGACCTAGAGAATCTGAGAACAAAATATCATGGTGTTTTGTCTTTATGTGTTGGGGTACTCACAGCAAAAATGACTGGAACTGCTCATAAGGATAGAACCTGGATGTTAGCTAGGATTTCTGACTCCCTTTACGCTAAAGATTCACCAGTCCCCATTAACCTGGGACACATTGTCTACCAGCATTTGCATATAGCAAGATCTTGCTTAACCACAAGGACCAGCTTGCTTGCCCTTCCTTTTTTTCCTTCTCACTATCCCTCTCTTGAAAGAAAGAGAATTTTAGTTTTTCATTTGCCTTTTGTTGCTCCGGCACTTTATTGTGTTTGTAGTGCTGCAGTTCGAACCTGTATCCTCCTGATGCCAGGCAAACACTATGCCTGCTGAGGCACCTCTCCAGCCTGAAGGACCAGCTTTCTAATGGTGAAATTTCTGGCACCAGAGGAAATGTTGATGGGGTTTCTCCAAAAAGTTATGGTACTCATGATGTGTTTCACACCTGAGGAACATTAGTGATGATCACTGAATACTGAGCGTATTTTATTTTAGGAAACTAGTTCCTCAATTTTTTACTGGAATGTAATATACATTTAGAAAAATGCATAATTTGTAAGTATCATTTAATAAATCATCATAAAATGCATTACTAATTTTCACCAAGCAAGAAATAGAATGTTTTCAGGCCTTAGAATTCAACTGAATACCTCTCAATCCTTTTTCAGACTCTTCTCTAGTTCTGCCAGGCTGTGAAGACTATTAATATTTTGACTACTGGAAGTATGGGTGGAATTATAACTTTCATTGTAAACTTTCCAAAGTTTTATCACTAACATTTCAAATTAGAAGGAAATTTTAAAATTGTTTGACATAGTCTTACCTATTGGACAGAATTGTTACATATTCATGCATACATGGATATTGACAAAGTAGGTTAAGTCCAATTGTAGTCCAGGATCTCCCCCACTTCATCCATTCCCTGGTCTCATGTCTCCTCTGCAATACCTCCATATTATAGGTAGAAATAAGTATATACATGTATATTGGTTTTTAAAATTTGAGTTTCTCTACCTGCCTGTGTATAATTGAGCCTCTCATGAGAGTTGAGTTCCCAGTTGCATTGATAACCCCCCTAATCCCTCCTTTCCCTCCCTGCCTCCCTCCCTTCTCCCCCCACTTCATAGTTATGGTTCCCCCAGCTCATGTGAAATTTCAGCTATGTTGAGTTTATTATTTAAACTTAGCTAACTTTCATCCTGTCTTATACATTACTCTAGATTCCACATATGAGAGAAAACATTTGGCACTTAATTCTGAGTTTGGGATATTTCACTCTGCATAACTTTTTTTCATCTCCATCCATTTGGCTGCAGACGTCATGGTATCATTCTAATAGAGTAGAAAACCATTGTATATATATACCACATTTTTTTGAATCCACTTGTCCAGCGAGGGGCATCTGGGTTGGTTCCATAATTTAGCTATTGTAAATTGAGCTGCTATAAAGCATTGATATAGCTGTTTCTCTGTAGTGATTCTAGGTCTTTTGGAAAATACCCAGAAGTGGGATAACTGGGTTTTTTTTTTTTTCTTTTAAGAAAGAGGGACAGTGAGTGTGAGAGAGAGAGAGAGAATTGACTTTATTTAGTTTTTCTTGTGGCTTTCATTGCTTTGACACTTTGCATGGTGCTGGGGTTTGAACTCGCATACCTGCGCATGCCAGGCAAACGCCAGACCACCTAGCCACTGCTCCAGCCTGATAACTGGTCTTAAGGTGGTTCCAACACAAGGTTTTTTGAGGAATCTCCACATCGCTTTCCAGAGTGGCTATACAAGTTTGTACACCCACCACCAGCATGATAGTGTTCCTTTCTCCCCACAACCCCTCCAGCATCTGTTATTGTTTGTATTCTCTTTTTGCCACTGACTGGAGTGAGGTGGAAGCCTTGTGAAGTTTTGATTTGCATTTCTGATTGTTGGTAATGTAGAGCATTTTCTCATTTATTGGCTTTTTGGACTTCCTGTGCGGAGAAGTTTTAGTTCCCTAGCCCATCTGTTTATTGGGTTATTTGGGGTTTGGTGTTCAGTTTTTTGAGTTCTTTGTGTATTCAGGATATAATTCTCTGAGAGGTGTTTGCTTTTCTTTTTTGACCTTTGCCTTTTGTATGAATTAGCTTGAACAAGAAGTGGCAGACAGAAATAAAATTGAGTTGGGAGTAAGGAGACCTGGGTTCTGGTTTTAATTTTGCCACTTTACATTTTACTTATGTGGGGAAATCAGACTAACAAAGAGCAAATCTGGATCTTATTAGCTCTTTAGAAGTATCAAGTAGGTATGCAAGCTTAACTGAACTGCTGGTGCCCAGCCACCTCATTTAGTCTCAGTCTGTGGAGGACAACCAGTCACCTGGGGATTAGAAGTGATTGCTTTAGCTATTAGTCTCACAAACACCAGAATTTATGTTAGCATAATCAGATTTAAAAATATCTGGGGGTTGTGGGGAGGATTTAATTCCATTAAGAGTATTACAGCATCATATTTGAATTGGATGAACCAAAGAGCTATAATATCAAACCATGGATTTAATCACCTTTCTCCCATCAGTTTGCTATGGGATTAAACTCTACATAGTCTAATCTTTCTCAACTTTTCAAATATGTGTAGTGGGGAGGATGTTGACTTCCTTCACATGGATAGTCTAGACAATAGAAATACATTGGACAAAATATCCAAGAGAAATGTAATGTAATTCACGTATGTAATTTAAAAATTTCAACTGGTCACACTAAAAAGGTAAAAAGAAACGGGAGAAATTAGATTAAAAATATACTTTGGTTAACCCAATATACCCAATATCTTAGTACTTCAATTTTCAATCAACATAAAAACTATGAATACAATGTTTAACATTCTTTATTTTGAAATTTTAAGCTTTTGAATTCAATACATATTTTACTCTTAATACATCTCAAGTTAGATACTACATTTTTTAAAATGAGAAACACTTGATCTGTATTTAGAAATCCAAAAATATCTTTTGGAAAGTTTATCCAAGTTGTACCAAAAATTTTAAAATTTCCAAGAATCAAATTTAGCATTTGCTTTCAAATTAAAATTTAACTCAATTAAAAATGACTAAAGCTGGACCTGGAGCGGTGGCTTGGTTGTTGAGGCCCTTATTCGGCATGCCCGAGTACACGGGTTCAAACCCCAGCACCCACGTACACAACTAAGTGTCAGAGCAACGAAAGCCATGTGAAAAACTCAATAAAAACTGTTATCTCTCTCGCTATTCTCTCTGGAAAAAGGAAAAAGGCCAAAATTCAATTCCTTGGTTGCACTAGACCATTTTAAGAGCTCAGTAGCTACAGGTGGTTAGTAGCAACTGTATTGCAAAGCGCATGTCTTGACTATACACATAAAATTATGTATATGCTCACAAAAATGCATAGTAATAAAAATTTCAATCATGTGAACACATAAGGAACATATTATTCTTTGCAGCTACTTTCTCCCAAATAGGTTAGTGTTTATTCCTTAAGTTTAAAAGTTCTTCTGTTTCTAGGTAAGATTCTAACATACTTTACAAATTTTTCTGATTTGTTAGAAACTGAGCATACCAATACTTTTGTTGAGCTAAGGTCGTAATTATAAACTTCAATTGTACTCTGCCTTCAGGGGTCATTGCAGAATCTGACGCTATTGACCAGACAAGGGATTGGCAAACTGCTCCTGGGGACAAGATGTGGTCCTCTATCTGTTCTTTAAATAGTTTAATTGGAGCAGAAACATGCAGATCCATTTGTGTATTTTCAGTGCCTGGTTTTGTTCTGCAATGGCAGAAACCATATCTGCAAAATCTAAAGGATTTATTCCCTGTAAGCTTTCTGTCACATGTAGTAGACTATTAAGTGACTTCACCTAGAGAGCACTGAGGTTCTTAGTGTGCTTTTTACACACTCTTTACTCCCGTTGTTAGCATGAAGTTGTCTCTTCATTGATATCTGGGCTACTGTGTTTAATAAGAACTTATTTGATTTATACTACTATGGATTTTGAAAATGAGTAACAATGTGTAATGGATGTTTGCTATACCAGAAGGAAATTTGACCATCAAAGATATAGTTTTGGATTTTGTGGCATGTATTTGATTCTGTGGAGATTTTTATTCTTTCGTTTTCATTGTTTTATTACTTTTTTTTATCAAGGAATTGTTATTGCTACTTCATATGCATTTATGATTTACAATATGATATGCATTTGTTCTGAAATCAGAATTACCCTCATATCGCCCTCACCCCAGACTCTTGATTCTTCTGAGATTTTTATTCCTATTCATCAGTGAGCAGAGACCAATATCTGATAAGTCTGCTACCTTCTCCTCTGCTGGTTCCAACTTCAGTGTGCTCAAGTGTACCAGTCCCTTAGGGATTGCATGTGCATCTTGAACTTTTTTGGCCTTTTACATCAATCGTGAATTTTCTTAGAACACTTGACTCCCCCTTCTTGGCCCAGTTAATGCTTCTTCCTCATTCTCACTTTTGGAAGATCTTCCCTGACATCTTACCATGCCCTGCTCAGTACTTCCAGTAACACAAGGGCTATGTAGTGTCACCTTCCTTTGGACTTCAGAACATATGTGATTTTCTCAATTATGATGCTTTGCACACTGTTGTATAATTGTACACATTTCTGCCAAAGAAATGGTGAATTTCCAAAGGGTACAACTTAACTAGCCTATTTCCTGCCACAAAGCACAGAATCAATAAATGGTGTTTGAATACATTGATAAGAGTATATCCTTTTTAAAATGTCACACACGGTACAGTAAAAGCAGGTAATAGAAACCTTGACTCACTTTTTTAGATATTTTGCAACTTAAAAATCTGATTAATATAAACAACTAAAATATCTGCCAAATGTAACCTACAGTATTTAAATGCAAAACTTCAACAGAGGTCAAATATTAATTTTGGGGAAAAAGATCTTTAACGATGATCTTTATTCCTTTGGTATGTAGGGATGTATACAGAAGTTTAGTCAACCCATTGGATTAAAAAGTATGAACGTATTTAAATAAGGTCACATTTCCATTAATACTGAAATTACAATGATTTTGAGTCCCTACTCACCAATATAGGTAATCAAAATAACTCCCCATGTCTCAGTGTCTTGTCTGAAAATAGTTCCTCCTTTAGGCTTGTTCCTATAGAGGTTTCATGTTAGTCTGATTTTTTTCCTATTCCCCTTTATCTCTGTGTCTCTCAATTTCCTTCTATTTGTCTGTCTGACTCTCTCCACATTTTTTCTCCCTTTCTCTCCCTCTATCCCTCCCAGATTCCCAGAACAGAGAAGACTCAATCCATACCAAGAAAAAGAATATTTTTCTGAAGGAAAACACTTGCAGACATCTAACTTTGCCTACACCAAAGATAACTTTATATTACCATCCAGATCAGTTTGGCTCTTTACAGCCTCGGGTCCCAAATATCTCTATTTCACAAGAGGGTCTGGACTTCACATTTGAAAACTGAAAAAATTATTCAGTTGACTCCCCTGCCCCCGTCCCTGCCCAGAACACAAGGAATAGTCTGCCGCCAAAATGGTATTCAATGAGAATTAAATGTTATTAACTGACACTTTCCTACCTATGTTATTTAAAATTTTAAATATCTTTAGGGTTTATTCTTAACTATGGCACTCAATCCATATGAGAGAGGAGTGGAAATTGCATGCCATGCACCTTCCCAGGAGATTTCTTTCTGTTGTGTGAATATTCCCTGGACTGTGATCAGAAAACATTGATGGAAGAATAGGAAAGAATGTCTTGGTGGTTTTAACACTTTCATTGGATTAAAAAATTTAGTAAATCCATTTATTTCTTGTGGATGGAATTTGTTTCCTGTGCCAAGGAAGAATGAAGCACCAAGCTACTGGGGAAATGTGCGTTACAAAAACAAACTGAGATCAAGAAGTTGTAAGACAGGTTCACTGTCAATGATGAGAGCCCAGAGCACCTATGTCTGCTGAGGCAACTTCTAAGAATGCACCTTAGAATTCTCTCCAAATAAGTAGCCTTCTCCTCCCCAAATCTCTACATATGGTTGAGGATCAAAGTCAATGGTCTGAGGAGACTTGTGATCTGAATACCACCATTTTCTGGTAATAAATAATTCTTTATTTAGATCAGAAATATAATAGAAGAAAAAGGTTAGAACTGCTGAGCTCTATAATCTGACACAAAGGAAAACCTCATTCTTTAAATTGTTGCTCACTGTCTTTTAGATGAAGCTTGAAAGATTTTGTTTGCAAAAAGCTGTTGAGAGGTTACAAGATCATCCCTAACTACAAAGCTCCTTAGGGTTTTCAAAGTACTCAACCATTCCCTGAAGGTGCCCTTTCCTTGGGCAGTGTTCAAAGCTGCCTGAGAAGATTTTTCAATATTTTCTTTTTCTGCAAACTAGCCTCATTGTTTAGAAAAAATGGATTAGATGGGTGTCTTTGAACTGCATTTTGAATAGCCCATGAAGTCAAGTGGACTTAAAACAGACACATGCAAGCAATTTGTAGTGAAAGAAGAATTTTAAAATGTTACCTGTCACCATGAGGGAAAGATGTGGCTGAAGGGGAGGTGTATTATGTCAGTTAAGCTGCAAAGGAGTCTACCTGAGAGAGCTTCATATAGGATTTGAGCCTGCATCTCCCACCTGTGGTTTGACCCTGAGACATAGGCAACTCTGCGTTTAAGAGTCTCTAGTTTGTGGCAATGCTTACAATCTTACGGCACTGTGGACAGAGCAAAGATTTAAGCAATATGCGCAAGGCAATGATATGTTTTGAGGGCTTGTTTCTCTAAATCAAAGTTTAATTCTATACTTTTCTAAGCTTGGTAAAAGAACTCATATTGAGCATGAGAGGCAAATGGGCCAGGTTTTTACATGATCCAGTGTATTGGGAGGGTGGAGCTGGAGCAGCAATTGATGTTTGTACCTGCACCTCTTGAGGACACAAGTGAGGTCTCATCTGCTAATTGAGATAATTTAGGAAAACGGCACATCTGTTCCTCCACCCAATTGTTTTGTTTTTCAGTGCTGGGGATTAAAACCAGGCAAGCATTCCACCACCCAGCCACATCCCCAGCACCTCCCCTCCCCATTCTTGGTATGCAGAATGAACTATGTTAATGGAATACATAGATATATGTATATATGTGTTTAAAAACATGTAGTGCATATGTACATTTGACCAAAGGCTTATTTTAAGTGAATCTCTGTACTATCATAAATTGCAGAAAAAGTTTTTACCATTCCAAGAAGTACCAACATAGTTTTAAAATACTTACCTGATTTCAACTTTTCCCATCATTTGGAGCAGATCTTATTCCACATATGTAAATTGTATACAGTGTTAGGGTTTCAATACTTGTCTCTACTTCCTATGAAGAGAAGTCTACAACTAGTCTGTACCATCTCTTATCAACTTATCTGCTATTTTTTTGATGAGCAACCTGAAGACTGATCTATACAAAAGCAGATATTTATACCAAGGGCAGAACTAAAAATAGAATCCAGATATCCTGAATGCGGGTTATTTTTCTTTCTTTGCCACTCCTCATGAAAATCCAAAAAGTAAAGACAAAAGCAAGAATCTATATCTGATTTTCTCCAATTTGAGATTTCAGCAATATAAAGTTGCATGATTTTGCAAAAAAAAGTTATAATTCCACTTACACTTCTGGCCTGCCAAGAGCCATATTAAATAGTACAGAAATGTTGGGGGATGTAACACTTTTATATTCCTTCACCCATCTCTTACAGAAGTTGTTTAAGATTGTGAGAGAAAGGAAGCTGTAGGATTGAAGATTAGAGTTTAGCTCCATATTAATGATTGAGAGAAAATAGAGCTGAACATAACTATCACATTAACCAAGAATCCATTAAAATATAATATCATGAAAGAAGTTTATTTAAAAATAGTTTTTGCTGATTTAAAAATAACATACTCATCTTAAAATTATTTGCAAAATACAGAGAAGTGTAGAGGAAAATAAAAATCACTGACAGTTCCATTGAGATAACCACTGTTGACATTTTGTGGCATTTTCTTTGAATCTTTTTTTCTTCAGTTTTATAGGCAAAATATGTGTGTCCTTTACTGAAATGAAGTCAGTCTAATAATAGTTTTATATCTGGTTTTTTTTACACATCATGAGCATTTTCCTCACGTCATTAAGCATTTCTCAAGAATATGTGTTTTTTGTTCAGTTCAAAGAAGTTCTACAGTCCAACCATTTACTATACACGTGACTGATAAACTAAGGGGTGTCTTTGGAATATCCTTTTAGTTTGTTTGTATGTAACATTACATTGTATTGGTTAACAATAGGATTCATTTTGACATAATTGTAAAATCTTGATATAATTTTCTAATTCAGTTCCCAGAATTTTCTCTTCTCCTTCCCTCCTCCCTCTTTTCCTTCTCTACTCTACTGATCTTTCTGCCATTTAATTATGGCTTTTTAAAACTAGTGTCTTGTGGATGTACATGATGGTGAGATTCACTGTGGTAAATTCAGCTATATGTATAGGAAAGTTAGATCAGATCCATTCCAGTGTTCTTCCTTTATCCTACCTTGGTCAATGGTGGCCAATTAGTGAAGGTGCTTCACTGAGGTAGTGGTTTTCTGTAGTGAGACTCACATGATTCCTACTGATGCATTCACAGGGGTAATTGTAACAGAGGTGACTCCATCAGCTGAGGATGAATAATAGCTAAACCCCTATAGTGTGACCCCTAACCTTAATTCTCTTATAGGTTTGATAAACCTTATCTGACCCATTTCAAACTCAAAATCTTTCTTCAGAGCACACTGGATTATTTGCATGTCTAATACTTTCCTTTTCAAACTCCCATGATGGAATAAACCCTACATCTGCCTCCTAAAAGCCCCAGATTACTTTTACCTCATTAAACAAACCCCCCAAATCCTTACCTCAATCTAAACTGTTTCCCCAAACCCTGTAACCATAAAATTTGCTGAAATGAAGACCATAAGACTTTCCTTGCCGTGACACAAAAACCAATTTCCTCTTGGTGTTCACAGTACAAATGCTTCCTAGCTTTATCAATTTCTATACTTTGCTTTGTGTACTGCTCTGCATTTCTTGCATCCATAAAGGCATGGTCTATATACTATCCAGTGGGCGGATTTGTTAGAATTAAAACATTGAATTGGTGTGTCCATGTGTATGTGTATGTACATGCGTATGTCAAAATCTCCCTTTTAATTGTTTTTCTCAAATGTCCTTTATAGTTATAGATTCACACATGTTCGAGTTTAAACACATTTGGGGCAGTCTTCATTTTGTTAGAACTGAGCAGGTTAAACCCAGAGAGAATAGTGGATTTTAATGTGGGAGCTAATCTTAGGAAAAAGTGAGATACTTCACTTGGTCCAGTAGATACTTGATGGTATCAAGGATTATTTGTATGATCAGTCTAACCATATAACTAAATCATTCTTGAGTGATAGTGGTTGAAGTTGTATGAATATTGAAAATCCTCAGTAGGACACATCATAATGTACAAAGGCTGGATTGTTAGCAAGAAGGGATTGTGAAGCAGGCTCTGAGACACAGGCCTTGTCCTCAGAGGGGTTACAGGATATAAGATTTATTTGGGAGAATAATATATGCCTCACTTATGAATGAGAAACACCTCTAATACACAGTGAACTCCTTCACATTAAATATAAGTAATGGGCAGAATAAAGTCAATTCTTAAAAGAAGATATACAAATGAACAATGAAGAAACAGTTTCACCGGCAGAGAAATGCAACACAAAATAACTCTAAGATACTTTTTTTTTACTTTAAATCTTTTATTAGTAACATTAAAGAATTGGTAATATGCAGTACTGTCAAAGGTGTGGGAAAATACATTCAAATGGTGGTTGGAGAGTAACTTCTAAACATTCAGGAAAGTAAACCAAATATATTTTTAATTAAATTTTGCAAAATAACCTTTTAACTCTTCAGCCCTCTCTAGGAATTTAAGGAAAAGTAAAAGCACAAGTACAAAAGGAAATAGAGATTTTTATTTTGTATAATATTAGTAATCACAGTGTAGTAAATAGTAGCATCTCAGATGTTTATCAATCTGGGCATGACTCAATCGTAGTAGACCTGCACAGTGGAATTTTATGCAATTAGAAAAAAAGTTGAATATGCATTGCATAAAAAGTTACAGAATAAAATATACAGTAAATAGAAGGATGTACTTGTGCATTTTAGAGTATATATATGCTCTTTTCATTTTTTATTCTTTTCAGATAGTCTTACATTTAGGAGGGAATCACTGTCATACAATCAAGAGCAAATGTATAATGACAGAGCAAGGCAAGGCTGATGCCATTTCATGGTTTCCCCATTTGGGTTCCCCATGATTCCATATCATTTATATGCTTTTTAGGAATATTGGAAAAGGAGCGTAGATGAAGGGAAAATGGATGGAGCTTTCTAGAAGCCAAAACATGACTTGTTATTGACTCAGCCAAAGAACAATTACTGAAACTTTTAAAGTGCATAAAGCTGTCCTGTACCCTGCGGAAAACAGATATATAGAAATAGTAACTGATCTCCGAGGGAACTGAAATCCAGTTAAGATGGAAGAGAACACATATTAAAGCAGGACAGAAGAGTATATAATTACATGCTGTTACGTGGCATGACTCTGGGTGTGACAAAACTTTGGAGCAGAGGTTCAGAAGATTGTAGGTGGGTGGGCGGGGACAGCTCATGACAACTAAAGAACTCAAGTTATGTTCAGGGAGGGTGCCCTGCTTGCATCCTAGTCCTTTCTTTCTGCTCTGTTTTTCTTCACCTTAGACTTTCGCTGCTGTGCCTCTGACCTGGTTATTCGCTCTTGGTTATCATTTTGCTAATACTTGCTTAGTATTTTGGATCCTGAGTAACTTGGATGTCAGTTAATTCTCAAGGGTGCTTTCGAGCTTTTTCCTGTCTTAGTCCCTTGGGTTACGCCTTAGATGAACTTTCATCGACGACCCAAGCTCAGCCAGTCTCCATCTTTATTGACACAGGTAACCATGACACACTGTATGATTTAGTGATCACAGCTCATCTCTGGGGAAGGCATTCAGGTTCATGACCCTAAAGGGCTTGTTCAATTCTTTCTTCCTAGGCTGTTAGAATGAGCAAGGGTAAACCACACTGGTGGAATTTGCCAATCTCCCCGCAGTTCATTATGATTATACAAACCCAGCCTCAATTTTACTTAATTTTCTCTGCAGTGGGAGGGGGTCATTTTGTGTGTGAATTTGAGTGTCTGTATAGGTCAGCATTGTTAATCACATCTGCACTTACATATATTTATATGCACACTCACAAGTGCAAGGATGCAGTTTCAAACTTAATTAAAAATAGAAAGCAACCTAAAGTGTGCTAGCATTTCCCCTGACTTCAGCATGATCTACCACTTTGACAAAATTTCATAAATCTCTTGCAATAGAAAATTCTACCGCACAGAACCATTTTATGCAGCAATATAGGTACTTAAAATATTCAGCAACTTTCATCATGTTTTGCCTCTTGGTACATGAGATTTTTATGTATTTAATAGTTACATATGTTATATATTTTAAACAGTATTTTTTACTAATGGTCCCCAACAGTACATTTTTCTGAAACTCTAACATCTGTGTTTTGTTCTTGCGGCTCATGATGATAATCTTAAATTGAGCACATCCAACCACTAGGGGCAGGTTAGGGGATATTTTTGAAAGGTGCCTGGACCCAATGATGAAGGCACCAACAGTTGTCAAGTCCTGGTGATAGAAATGCCTGCTTCCTCCCCTTCTGAAGGGCAATTCTGGTTCTGGCATCTGAGAGGTCCCTGCTGTTGCCAGGTCTGCAGCAGGTACACAGAGACTCAGGAGAGGAACCACGGGGAATGTTCATTTGTTATTTATAAACTTGCCGTGCCACATCATGTAAAATTAACACCTTTAATGGGCTCCTGCCTCAGTTGCTTGAAGGATGGGCTTTCACCAGCCAAAGCCACCCACGGGCTTGCAGGCGGTGTTGCTGGGTGTGCTCTGGACCTGCACTCAGCTGGTCAGCAAAGGTCTGCCCCATTAGAGAGAATGTTCAGGAAGTGGAGTCCTTGGGGCTTTTGCGGCTGAAGATAGGAGTGATTACTCTGGAGCGTAAATTCCTCTCTATCCGGTTAATGAAGAGATTTACTCCAACATTCATTTATTATAAATTGGGGGGGGGGTGGCTTCTCCCATATGCCAGCATCCAGAGGATCCCTTTCCTGTAAGAGTTCATAAATAATCAACGTTTACAATGAAAAGGTTTTGTAAGCATTATCTTTTCCTGTCATAAAAATTCCCTCATGCCTCTAAGGGAAGACCAATATAATTTGCAGATAAAGATTCTGGAACCAAAATAGCTTTAGGCATGGAGAGTGGATGTGTTTGGGAATTTTGGAGAAAGATCTCACCTTCCTCTCACCCATACCATTGTTACTGCTCCCAAGCTGAAAGTTTCAGACTTTTTTATAACATTCTTCAAGTACAAAAAAAATCTCTGGCAGAGAGGGGAGCACATTAAGTCATTCAACAAACATTCGTCAGCTTACTAATGCTGAGTGTTGTGCTTCGTGGTTATCAAGCTCTTGCAGAACTCTTGGTCTAATGGAAGAAACAAGTCACAGTCATTAAAATTCAACTTGGTCTTACAGTAGAGTGCTAGGGAATTCAGAGGAGTGAGGAATTAATATTTCCTGAAGAAATCAAGACAGGCTTCACAGAGGAGGTGGTATTTGAGGTTGAATGGCTAAACACAAGATGAAAAGAGGAAAGAACCCCAGGTAGTTTTCAAGGGAGAGGCGTAGGTACTGGTGTAACAACATGTATTCGAATGCCTGTCAGAGATTCATTGCTATGCAAAGTGCCGAGCACTGTTTAGAGCACTCGCTGTGTCCAGTTCTTACAGGAGAACAGCGTGATTACTGTTATGTGTGAGAAAACACAGGAGGCACAGAGAGGTCAAACAACTCTCTGCAATTCAAACAGGTCCATCTACTCCCCAACCTGGATCCTTGCCTCAACTCTGCACCATTTGTAGCCCTCTTCTCCAGGGAGGGGAGGAGGAGGTTGCATCTGTCAGGGGAAGGGTGAGTATAGCATGGGTGAGAAGTGGGAGGTGTTAAGAGTCAGGTTGCAGCCAGATTGTTATACTTTATCATATATCCTGTAGGCATTGGGAAGCCAGCAAGAGAGGCTTTTAAATGTGTGTGTGTGAGAGAGGGGGAGGGAGAGAGCGAGGGGGGAATGGAGGTGGAGAGATGTGCATTTTGGAAGGACAACTGTGGTTATGTGTAGCAGATGAAATTTGGAGGTGGGTAATGGTGCTGGGTGGCCAGAATGGGAAGTCCTTTGTTAAGATTATAAAATAGGCCTAACGTGCACTTTCCCTTAATTACGCTATAGAAATCTAGGATTTAAGAATTTATAGACTTTTGGAGGAACACTGAACTGTAAATTACCAGCTGAGATCTTAGGCATATTATTAACTTGCTTTCACATAGTTGCAATGCAAAGTTCAGTCTCCTCTCCTGCAAAAAGAAAAACAGCACCTTCATCAGACTATTGCAAAGGTTAAAAAGATGATAATCTATATGTAAAGCATTTGTCCAGTGCTAGCTTCATTGCAAAAATTGCTAATTATTGATAGCTATTATTCTATGAAAGCCCTCCAGGGAAAGTTATCGGGAAGACTGTTTATCGAGTCCTCCATGTGAGCCCAGAGTGATGCACTCCGCAGTCTCCCTGATGTGATAGGAGACGCTGGGTAAAACGAGAGCAGAAAAGAGTAGCAAGGTCTAGGGCACTTTCCCTGAGTGGGAGCTGGGCCTGGAAGCTCTGGAATGTTGCCCAGAGAAGTATGGAAAAGAGGAAACTGAAAGGAGATTGAGGATAGCTCTTCCTGAACTGGCACCTGAGATGAGCTTGGGCAGTACCCAGATGAATTAATATTCACATTTTCATAGTGTTTATTTTGATTAGTCCAACGACCAGTTTCACCTTTTCCTGTCCATTTAACGGTGATGGCAGGAAGTGGGTCTATTCTATAAATATTAAGTAAATTATGGCCCAGGTGATACGCAAGCATAGCAAACATTGGGAGTATGGTCTGAAACCAGAGGCATAGCTTCTCAACAGCGTGGACTTGTCTGGGGCATGACTCTTCCCAGCGTGTAGCACGTGCCTGGTGGAGCGTGGAGTGGACCCAGACTTTTGTTTCTCTGAACCACATGCCAGGAGCTCCAGGAGCCCTTTGTTTCAGCATCACGTCTAAGGTACCGCTGCTATCATCCCTGTGGGTTTTTTTCATTTCCAGTAACACAGGGCATGGTATACTCCCGCTGAGATGCATAGCATGTGGGAGGAGGTGAGAGACACTGTGTGATACCCAAAGCGGGTAATAACAAAGCAAAGCGATCAGGAGTTCAGACTTGGAGTGGAGTCCCTGCCCTACTGTTAACAGCACTTAACCTTGAACAACCCCTTTCACCAGTTTAGACTAGGCCTCCTCATCTGTGGAGCAGCACTCAACAGGGGTTGCAGACACAGATGGAGATGAAAACTGTCAGCCCAGATAACACAAGCGATGGCAAGTACTCGGCATAGGGCTAGTCACATGTACCTAGTAAACGTTTATGATTATCACATTAATATCTGCTAGCTGCAATGCCTGGAAGTCCGTGACTTTTGTGGGTAATATACACTTTGTGCGTTTTGAGTCATGGTTCATCTCTTGCCTAGCACATGGCCTGGCAAGACACCTTTGCTTAATATATAAATCGATGGATAAATACACCTTGGAAGAGGAAGTGGGGAGAGCTGATTTCAGGCAACTTGAAGATACACGGGCATGTAGCCTTTGATAAGCTTTCTAGGTATGGCCCATGGTCGCTGAGGTAAAAGTAAATGACTGTTATCTGAACAGGCGGGAGGCTGGCCAAATGCACATCAGCCAAAGTGCCTTTGTTTTTTTGCTTTGCCAGGGGTATCAGGTAGAATCAGGATGGGAGTGAGACTCCTCATGAGCAAAAAGGCATTGGGGCCACGCAGGATGTGGCAGGTACAACAGCTCACACAGTGTTCTAAGTCCAGACTCTGGAAGGCCGGATTGTTTTTTCTCAACTTAGAAATGCCTAATTCCCTCCATGAAGTCTGAAAAATAGCACAGCTCATAAGAGGAAGCCCTTAATGAAGTTTCTCACTTTGAGAAACTTCAGTCCTAACCCTGAGCTCCTTTTTTTTCCCCTCAGAGTATCTTACTTTAGAAAATTTGCAGTTTTAAATCAAAACTTCACCGAGACGCCAACTCACTCTTGTCAGTGTGGCAAAAATGAAGAATATGAATAATAGCAGATGCTGGAGGGGGTCTTGGGAAGAAAGGAACACTATCACACTGTTGGTGGGACTGCAAGCTTGTACAGCCACTCTGGAAAGCAGTGTGGAGACTCCTCAAAATACTAGGGCTGGAAGCACCTTGTGATGCAGTTATCCCTTCCCTGGGTATTTTCCTGATAGAGCTAGAATTTGCATACTACAAAGACACAGCTACATCAATGTTTAGAGCAGCTCAATTTACAATAGCTAAAATATAGAACCAACCCAGATGCCCCTGCTGGACAAGTGGATTCAAAAATTGTGCTATATATATACATACAATGGAATTCTACTCTGATATTAGAATGATATCATGGCATTTGTAGTCAAATGGATGGAGATGGAAAAAAATTATGCTGAGTGAAATATCCCCAACCTTGGAGACTTAAGGGTGGAAAGTTTTCTTTCATATGTGGCAGCTAGAGTAAGATCTAAAACAAATTGAAAGTTAGCTAAGTTCAATAATAAACTTTGGTTCCCCCTGCTTATCTAAAAATTCACCTTACTATGAAGCTGGGGGGAGAAGGGTGGGGTGCATGTGGAGGAGGGAAGGCTTAGGGGGGGTTATCAATGCAACTGGGAACTCTCAACTCTCATGAGAAGCCAACTACACATAGGTGGGCAAAGGATCAGAAAATTCAAAAAATACACATGTATAGGCTTAGTTCTATCTATAGCATGGGGGTAAAGCAAGAGAGACATGGGAGCAGGGAGTGGTCAAAGGAGGGAGACCCTGGACTAGGATCAGCCTTAACTTACTTTGACAATATCCATACATGCAAGAATATGTAACAATGATTACCTCCAATATGTAAGACTATGTAACAATGATTACCTCCAATATGTAAGACTATGTCAAACAAAGAATTTTGAAAATCATATCTATTAAATTCTTAAGTTTTTCAAAATTGTGGGCAATTGAGTTATACAAATGATATGAGAGAATACTGAAGAGTTATCAAAATTGGCCAGATATTTATGAAAATTTAGGTGTTTGATATATAACTACATAATAAATATGTAAATTTCTAAAAAATAGAATTTACAACTGCAAATTTTTTCTGTGCCCTTTTGAGATGTGAAATTTTTACAGCCTGGCGTATGTTTTTCTTTTTTCTGTGCAAGTGTTTTTAAATGTTTTTATTAGTGCATTATAATTATACTTATCAGTGGGGCTCATTGTGGCATATTCATACATGCAAGAAACATACTTTGCTCCATTTCATTCCCCACCAGTTATGTTTTTCTTAAGAACTTGGGACACAGCTGCCCTAATAACAATGATCAACAACTTCTCTAATATATCCCAGCACTTTCCCACTGGTTTGCCCCACGGTTAAAGAAATTCCTCCTGCCTTTTGTTCCAGTGGAGTGGAGTTCAATGTCTCTCCTGTTGCAATACACTTGACCCCTGTTGCCTTAGTCTTGAACAAAGCCTTCCTTGCCCTTTTTCACAAGTGTCTGCAGAAGTTTTTCTTTTACAGTTCCATGAATTAAAAAGGAGGGGCAAAGACCCACCCTGTGAATTTACTGGCTGTCGTTAAAGTAGGCATGACAGCTATCATAATCAGACAGGTCCCATAATACCCAAGGCCTTCTTACACTGAAGTTTCATAATTAATGAATGAGACCGAATAGGGTGTGGGTTGCTCAGATTTAATCCACACTGAAGAGAATGAAGACGTGCTTCAGGCTGAAGACCCTGCAAAGTGAGTTGGGCCAGGACAGAACTCTACTGCTCAACCTCTCCACCCAGGGCACAACTGATAGGTTGACTTTTTAAAAAGCACACGATCTAAAAGAGTTAAGAGACTCAGGATCTGGGCTGGAACAAAAGGCATGTAATGTAAGGTATCTGCCAAATTAGGCTCAGCACATTCTGGAAATCGGTCAAATAATTGATTTTAGGTTTTTTAAACGTATTGTTCAGATCTGATGTCTCGCTGCATTGAGTTTAGAGGGTCACATCATACCTTTCCATAAAACCTTTTGTTGGTTTCTTTTTGACTCCTGAATACCATTCATCCTTCTGGAAATGTTTCATGGTCTTGTCTCCATCTCAGCATCCCTCTGTTTTACTGTTTCCTGCTCTGCTGTCCACCCATTCTGACCTGCCTGAAGCCCTCTGGATAGGTCAAATGCTCTGTTTCCAATTGTACCTTAAAGGCTGTTCTTCACTTGACCAGCTTCGCTGATCCTTGGAAGCATCTGCCAATCTCACAGAACAGGGCAGGGGTCCCCTTCTTGGTGTCTTCAATCATCTTTCTCATATCTCCAATGATATGATGTTCATAATCTGTATTATTGCCTCTTTTTTGTGTACATCCTCCACCACAGCAGGGACTCTGTCTGCCCTGTCCATTCTGTACATCCCCAGTAGAGTTGCTGGACTCAGGAGAAGTGCCAGAAAATACTTTCAGAAGTAACTTACAAGTGAGTACCATCAAGATTTCATGTTGATGGCACAAGTAGTAAAGTCAAGAATAAATGAATGGGATGCAATTAAACTAAAAAGTGTTTGCCCAGCTAAAGAACTGGTTAGGAGTATCAAGAGAGCCTACAGAATGGGAGAAAATCTTTGCCTGCTACATCTTGGACAGAGGGCTAATATTCAGAATATACAAAGAACTGAAAAAAACTAAACACCAAAATCACAAATAATCCAATTGATAAATGGGCTACAGAACTACAAAGAAACTTCTCAGCAGAGGAAGTGCAGAAAGCCCATAAATATCAGAAAATGCTTTACATCATTAGCAGTAAGAGAAACGCAAATCAAAACTTCACTGAGATTCTACCTCATTCCTTTTAGAGTGGCAAAAATGAATATGAACAACGACAGATGCTGGAGGGGCTGTAGGAAAAGAGGAACACTGTCACATTACCGGTGGGACTGCAAAGTGGTTCAGCCACTCTGGAAAGCAGTGTGGAGACGCCTCAAAAAATTAGGGCTGGAACCACCTTATGACCCAGCTATCCCATTCCTGGGTATTTTCCCAAGAGTTAGAATTGGCATATTATAGAGATATGGCTTCATCAACGTTTATAGCAGCTTAATTTACTACAGCTGGATTATGGAACCAACCCAGATACCCCTCACTGGACAAGTGGATTCAAAAACTTTGGTATATATATACAGTGGAATACTGCTTGGCTATTAGAGATAATGATATTATGGCTTTTGAAGCCAAATGGATGGAGATGGAAAAATTATGCTAAGTGAAATATCCCAATCTCAGAGACTCAAGGGCCTAATGTTTTCTCTCATTTGTGGAAGCTAGAATACAATCAGAAACAGTATGATAGATGGCTAAGCTAACAATACCTTCAACATTATAAATTTTTTCATGAACAGGGGGAACCTTGCCTAAGATGCCTGGAGACGTAGGGAGGTGGGTGGGAGGAAGGAAAAAGGAAGGATATCAAGGAGACTGGAGGGGAGGCAGTATGGGGGAATCAACTCAGGGAAACCTCCAACCTCTGTGAGAAGTCCATTTAATACAGGGGTTAATTGAGGGAAACATGGAACCATGGGGAATCCAAGCGGGGGGGGGGGACCATGGAATGACATCAGCACTGGCTAACTATGTGAATATACATTTGTTCTTTTTTTAATTAGATGAATATGGAGTTACAATTGAGGGGGAATCATTGTCAAACAATCAGGAACAAATGTATATTTACATAGTTATCCAAGGCTGATGCCATGTCATGGATGCCCCCCTTGGGTTCCCTGTGATTCTGTTTCCCCCAAAAGAACACCTGTGTTAAATGGATATCTCGTGGAGGTCAGAGATCTCCTTCTGAGATGATTCACCCGTATTCCCTCCCTCCAGTCTCCTAGATAGCCTTCCTAATCCCTCCCTCCACCCTAAACATTTGTTCTTGATCGTTTGATAATGATCCCCTGTTAATTGTAAGTCCATAATTAACTAATAAAAAAGATTTCATATTGAGTCTACAGAGTGAAGAGAATGATAGGTCTGCTTCTAGTGCTGGTAAATGGCATCTGAAATGAGCATCAGATGCTGGCAGCAGCTGCAAAGGCCGTGATTTCCCCAGGGGTTCTGGACTTCAGCTAAGTTTTGATAAAAGTTTTCTTACCAAAGTCAGAAAAGTACTAGCCATGAATTTTTCTAGAGGCAGAGAGGATAATACTTCATTGGTCTTAGAGACCTTGAGAGCTCCTAGGAAAGGTACTGGGAGGGGTGTGTGTGGTTGGGGCACAGATCAACATGGTGAAGAGAGCCACTTTACCAAAACAGGGACTTTCGCCTCTAGGTGCTCATGCTGTACTTGGCTGTTCCCAGAACCAACCCTGACTGCCATGCTCCATGTGGGTCTTGCCTACTGGCCTGAATTCCAGCGAGGAGTGGAGGTTGGCTACCCGCACACCACAAGTTTGCAAAGTTCCTTTCCTGTCTTTGTTGGTGCACCACTTCAATAATGCTTACCCCTGTCTTCCACTCTTTACTTCTCATAGACTCAGGTGAGCTTCAGTCATCACATTGAAAAACAGTCCAGACTCCAGAACTTGGCCAGCCCTGTTGTGGAAGAACACACAAATTTCAGATGCCATGACCATTGTTTTCCTGCTGTGTACAGTTGGCTTGACTGTCGGTCTGTGCGTCTCATTGAAATGCTTCGGAAAGCTCTGGGAAAATCGGGAAAATAATTTGTGTGTGTACCCTAAAGTAACACTTGAACAGGCACTTGAAGTGTTATGCCACCTTGTGGCTCTTTCTCAATTCAGTTTTCTTGGTGGTTTTTTAGGTGTCTTCAACTTGATTGGGTGGTTTAAAGAAATATTAATGAGGTAGCACTTACATTTTATAAAATAAGAGTTCACCAGTGAATATTGATTTTTTTTTTTTTTTTGTAAGAGAAATGGAGAGAGTGAGAATCAATTTTATTTTTTCATCTGACTTTTGTTTCTCTGACAGTTGTGTATGTGGTGCTGGGGTTGGAACCCAGGTCTTTGCACATGTCAGGCAAGTGCTCTAACTGCTGAGCCATCACTCTAGATTTTTTTAAAACTATGATTGAACTTAGGCTCTAAGTGTCATTTTGGATTGAACTCTGCCTGTACCAATGAAAATGAACTTGAATGAATATCTGTGCTTTTTTATTAGAGAAAACTCCAGGGCCAAAGCTATTGGGGAAATAGGGAATTTGGGCAGCAGCCTCCCCCATGAATGTCTAATGCTTCAGTGGAGAAGAGGGACCATACGAAAGTCCCTCGTGATGTGACGCTCCCTACTTCTCCAGCCTCGTTGGCTTGCGGTTCCCTCTTTTAACCCATCTCCTTATCTGATCAGTGCTAGTTCCACATCCTCTTCCTGCAGTCTCTCCTCTGTTCCATGGAACCCTGCAAGGCTCACTATGCTAGCACTGTCCTGTGGTGGGACAGGGCATCACACATACGCATTGTCCCCTCGCAGGACTGTGCACTCTTAAGAGCAGAGGCTGTATCTTATTTATCTTTTAATTTTCAGAAACTATCATAGTTCCTATTTCAAGGTTAGCAGTAACTGACTCCATTTTTAAAAGATTCATGAATAGGAACCTATTATTTTTATTCAATCATAATTTGCATATATAATTTTTAAATGAAAAAATTTTATCACTTTTGTTGGGATTCTTTTTGAAATCACACTTTTGTAAAATAGAGGAAAGACAAAAACCACCCATATTCCCTTTTCTTTTGGTAGTATTTTTAAAATGTTTTCTCAGGTGAATTTCAGAATAGTTTTATCATGTTTTCTAAAAACAGCTCCCTCTGAGACTAGAAATGCATTAACCCTGTAATAGATTTGGAAGGAACTATCATGTTTACAGTTTTTAATCTTCCCATTAGACACATGATTGCTCCTGCCAGTTATGAAAGTCTTTCTTATTCTCCTAAAATGCTAGGAAGGTTTCTTCACTAAGTGTATTCCAAGTTGCATTGCTTTTCATGGTTTTGAGCTGCGATTAAAAACATTGTGATCTCAAAATTTCAGCCAGGTGCCTCCACCAATCCATCTCTTGAAGTACAAAGCTGTATGCCTCTCCTCTTCCAAATCCCCTGTCTTGTGGAAGTGCCAGAGCTCCCGAGCAGGATGGCAAAGCTGTGGGAATCCACACTCTGGGATCCTTGTCCTTCCTCAACACTGTTTATCACATGTTGGAAAATTTTTTTGTTCCTTGCTTCTGGGTTAGTGTCATAGGGAGAAAGGAAGGAGTCTATAATGGGAGGATCTTGAAAGACAAAGAATAATGAATCTATTTATAGAGCTGGGAAACTGTAATGGATAAAGAATGAGCAGTCTGAACTTTAATAGTATGTTTTTCCCTAAAACTTTCTGCAATGTATAGATTTGATTTTGCTTTTGAAAAAGAAAAGATTCACCTCACCAGATTCATTTTCACAGGCGAATACAGTGGCATTGTTATCAAATTTTATTTTCAAAGATTTAAAAAATTATGGAATGACTGACTCACTCATGCTTTTCCAATTAAACCGCTGAACTCGGCCCAAATTGCCAATTTGTAGAACCATGGGCAAATCAATAGTTGTAGTGTTAAGTCATTTTTTGTTACTGCTGCAATAGCTGACTGAGACATTTTACTTATGTTCAATCCCCTTCCATAACCTAAGGAAATATGTTTAGGAAGTAGTAGCCATTACATAATGTTTACTGAAGAAATAATTGAATGAGTTAATAAATGAATGAGATGATATAGTCATATGCTTCCTTAGTCAATATTCAGTTTTTTAAAAGTCCACTGTGTTTTTCAGTCCAGAGGATCAAACCCAGGACCTTACATATGCCAGCCAAGTGTTCTGCACTGAGCTGTATCCATAGCCCATCTTGGTTCTTTAAATGTTGGTTTGCTGTTCTACTGCTGTACCACCTGGTATATGCCTTTCTAATGGTAGCAACTGCACTAAATTTTAGTTCTTTATATGTGCAGTTTGTTAGCTTATAAGCAACTTGAGCATCAGGACTGTTTACTATTCAACTTTGTGTCTTTAGTTCATTCACTTTATTCCCCAAAGATTGATTCTTTGAGACTTTAGAAATCTGAAACTTTGACTTTTTGAAAACAGGATTGCAACTCCAAAGAGTGCAGTGGCTCTAAACCCTGGATAAAGATTAATATCATCTGAAGACTTTAAAAAATATTGCTGCTAATTGTCATTGCAGCAATTAATTCCAAATCTGCAGGGTCGGACTAGGAAATGTTAATGTGCAGCCAGGGCTGAGAACCTCTGGGTTTAAATGTCTGCAAAGTTTATTAGTATGAGCACCTGAATAATATTGTCGCCAACAACAAGGAAAACCTGTAGGAAATAATTTGGAATCACTAAATATGCTAATTTTCCAAGTTAAAATGTGAGTGATAAAAGAACCGTTAAATATGCTGCAATATGAATACATGAGTCTGTATAAATTGCACAAGGCAATTGGTAATAAAATGGTGTTGCATATTGGACAGAATTGACTATCCTTTGTTTCTTTAATTTGTTTGATCAAAAATTATAAAACAGTTCTTACAATCTTACAATTTGACAAATGCAAATTTCATTTGTTTTTATAAATCAAGTATTTTAAGATATTTTAGTGTTCACACCTTGGTGCTGAGTGTGAATATTTTTAAATGGCTATTTAAAAAACTTTTTGATCAGCAATAACTCACTAAGATCAAATCACTCAAAATTTTCTTTCACATGAATATTTACACTCTAGATTTCAATTTGACAACTTTAAGCTCTGTATTCTTATTTCTTAAACAATCAAAACATATTTACAGATTGGACTTTTTCCCACTCAAATTCACTGTGATTAAAAGTTCACAGCCTTGGTTACATTATATAATTTGAGAAATAACCAACAATGTCCCTAGTGATTAAATATTCAAGTTTGCAATTATTTTGTAACTTTTGTTCTGCTCTTCGCTCACTCTAAAAATTATCATAAAATTTTGAAAGATGTCCTCAGTGTAGAATATGTCCATAAAATATTAAATATTCAATTTTCCTCTATCATGGCTTGAAAAATTCATAATTACATGATGATCCACATAATAACTCATTCTGAAAAGTCATATATGGCACTCCCTCTGTGACTGAGTTAATAATTTACTGCTGTGTGGGATTTTCACTCTGCACTGTTAGTCTTGGGAACATTTATTAAGCAAATGTTCATTTGCAAAGATCAGGATGTGAATGAAGAGGGTAAGAATTTAATGAGGAGTGACAGACAGGTGAACTGATTCCATATAGAACTTTACTACACGGGAAAGCAGAGAGCTTTATCTTCTGTTGCCTCGATAGACACCTGAAATGAAATATAGAAGACAGAAGGCAGGGGAGGGGGAGATGCTCTCCTGCAGGGGCCAATGGGGGATAAATCAAGGGAAGAATGCAGTTCAGGTCATTTGAAAAGATGCCACTGAATGGGATGCTTTGAGCTTATTTAGCAGACGCAGTGCTGACTTTTTATTTTAAAGTCACTAAATGCTGCCAAAGAAGATATTTCATGTTTTCTATTTTTCCCCCTTTGATGTTACATATCTTCATTGACAATAGTGTGAGTGACCAAAGCATGTGATTGAATGTGAAACAGGCAGAGAAAGAAGTTTCCATGGAACTGTTATTTGGGGATCAGAATTGCTTATAGAGGCTTTTAAGATATCTATATCACTTAAATCACGTCCTAAAATTGTTATGTAATACAGAAATAAATTAATAGTCCCTATTTTTTAGGGGGTTAGTTCTGTGGACATACAAGCAACATGAGAGAAGGAAACGTTTGTTTGGTTTCTTGGGTAATTATCTTAAATGGGTAGCTTGTGACTTTACCTTTCGTGTTGTTTTGGGCAGATCTTGGACTATTCACAGTAGTGATGGATCACCAAGAGAAGTCATCACTTGAATTATCAAGAAAAACTACCCAGTGACCTTATTAATTTTTGACTGATACAAGTTGAGGCTTGATAACCTGAAATTCTTTTTGGAATATGATGCAAGTTAAACATAGATACATAAATTTTACTGAAAACTTATTTTTAAGAAGCTACATACATATTATATGTACTTTATGCAAGATTTATCTGTAGTTACCAGCTCTAATATCTCCTTGCTCCAGTTTTTTCACTAGGAGCAACGAAATTCTTACAACCAGATTGGGTCACTAAGAGGGATGTTAAAGAAAAATAGTTTTCTTCATTGGAAATGGAATCAAAATGACCATTGAAGGCTGCATTTTATGCCCTGAATAACTTTGCCTGAGTCCTATGCACTTGAAGACAGAAAAGGTTAAAATATATGCAGACCCTGATTTAAGTGGACCCTGATTTAACTCCTGGCTTTGCATTGATAGGCCAGTGACTTTAGATATGTCACAATGACTGCAGCTTGTAACCTCAGCTGTGAAAATGTGCACTGAAGACTAGAGAAGCTTTTCTGAATTCTTAAAACCCCAACATCAGAGAACAATGCTGGAGTTTCTTTGTAGATTCAAAGAAACAATTCTAAAATATTTTTTTTCATTTTTTTTAATGTCCCATTTCTTTTTCCTTTTTTTTAAGAGAGAGAGGGAGAGAGACAGAATTAACTTATTAACTTTAGTTTTTCATGTGGCTTTCACTGCTCACTTTGTTGTGTACATGGTGCTAGTTTGAACCTGCATACTCATGCATGCCAGGCAAGCAATGTAACCTTTGAGCGACCACTCTATCCCTGCCCCATTTATTTTTAACATATATTACAGGTCTTCATGTTTAATTAATTTCTTAATTTTTTTAAAACCGATTTGAGGCTAGGTTGACTTGCAAAACCTGTACCTATTTAATATACACAACTCAATGAGTTTATAGAGAAGTGTATAGCTGTGAAATCATTACTATGATCTAATCCATAACCATATCCATCACTTGGAAAAATTTCCTCCTGCTCTTTATTATTTGTGCGCATGATTAAAAACATCTTGCATAGTGCCAACAGTTAAAATACGGTATTGAATACTTTACGAATGTGCTCAGAGGTAGATCTTATGTTGTGTTTTTTTATCATGTTTAATATTCTGTTTTAATTTTTCTTCATATGAAGAGATTATGGATTCTTGAATTGGAACATTTTTTGAGATTTCTCTCCAGAAATATTTGCGCTAACATGTATCTTTGGATTTCCATTTTATTATCTAGAGATGTTTTCTTTTTTAACAAATACTAAATAGCTGAGATTTCCCTTCTCTGCATTTATATAATTCTAGGGTTCAAGTTTATAAAGGGCTTGAGTGAAAGGTCAAGGTGTTATGGTTTCAAACACTCAGGTACTTTGAAGAGACACATCAGCAATGTCTCCCTCTTGATGCAGGTGTTAATGGAAGCTGGTTTTCATAGCTGCTAAGTGAGAAATCGGTGAAATATTCCTTTTCATGGGCTTCAAAAGGTGTAAGAAAAGTTTGACTTCTGTTTTTTAACTCAAGCCCAGCTTTTAAAACCAGGTTGTTCCTGTTTCATAAAGAACACCGTATATTTTAGATTTTTTTCCCTTAGATTTTTTAGTTATACATAACACTAGGATTCATTTTCTTAGATACTTTTAATGGAACAGGGAACCTGTGTTGCATTTTGAATGTGTTTGGGTGGGGGTAAGATATACCAATTGTTTCTGTGTTTCTAAGAGAAAATCTTTATTTCAGAATCCAAGTAAATCCAGTGTTTTCTTTTCAATCTTTCTTTGTCTGCTTTCCCTCCCTCAGTCTTCACTTTCAAACAGTGCAGAATCTAAACTGTGTGTCCTTGCTGAAATCCACATGGATTCAATGGTCAGTTTGCTTGTATCCCTTCCAATGAAGTCACCATCCTAAGAAAGGCTCAATTTTCAAGACTAATAGAGACTGAGAAAGGATTTATAACCAAGTTCTTTATACCATAATAAGTCAATTTCCTCATCAAAAATATTAGTTACCAAGGTCCAAATGAGGTCACTTTCAAATGCCAGACAGAAACACAGTACTCAATGGTCTACCCTAAAAGTAATTCCTCTGACTATAAATTTTAAGATGAAGCAAGGCAGAATTTTAATCATCGCACTGAGAAACCTAAACTGATTGTATCTCTACTTAATGTTATTCTCATTATAACCATTTTTTAACAGTGGATGTTGGAGAAACATTTTTCTCAGATATCAAATATGAGTACATCATTAATATGTACACTTGTATGGGAATACTAAATGCATGCGTATGCAGGAATATGAATGTATAAAATATACATCTCCACAAATACATCATTAAAAGTTGCCAAGGATACAAATTTTGTAACTGCAATGAAAATATTGTGTAGGATATGTAAACTGGAGACTCTACCGAGTTGCTCAAAAAATTATTTGGTTAAAGGGTAAATACACCTTGTACATTATAATGAAAGTCTTATAGGTAGGGGTGGAGATTAACACTTCAGGCTGTCTACAGAATATTAATAAAATTCAATATATTTTCTAAAAGGTATAATTTATATTTTGTGGAAATGAGACCCTTTTCTAATAAAATTCTTCTGTCCTTCATTCTGTTCATATAATTTTGCTATAAATCATCCTGTAGGAATTTCCCTCCCTAAATATTCATCTCAGGGAGAACCTATTTAAATAAGCCCTCTTAGCAAGATCTTTTCAGAATTAAAATTACACCACAAGCAATACTTCATCCAATATGTTTCCTTCTATAGAATTTTCTTATGCCTAAAATAATATTATGCTAAATTTGTTGATTTGAGGTGAAATTGATAGTAACGAAGCAGTGTGTTAAAAGATCAACAAATTATCCTTAGTCTTTTTAATTGTGTGATCTTTGAGTCTGACCCACTGCAGCTTTGCTCGCCATCTACATATATAGTGAGAAAAACCTAAGGGCATTATTCTCAGCTTCACCACAAAGAAAGAATAAGAACGAAGAAAAATGGCTGCAGGATATGCTAGGTTTCCTCTGTTTCTGGCAAACTAGAACATTATGCTGTTTCAAACTCATTTGAAGCTAATTTTACTCCTCTGTCTGGTAGCCATTAAAATAAATTCTTATTTTATTCCTGATATATAGTAAGTAATCTGATTTCTTAGAATTTGAGGCACAATGTGGGTAATAGACACACATAGCAGACATTTACACACTCAAGCTCACACACACACACACACACATTACATTAATGCTGGTTCCTATGCAATGTCTACTGGGGCGGGGGTGCCTGTTAAAGGCGTTACAGGATGGTTCTATGGGTCAAACCAATGCTGCAGAGCTCAGAAGGTTTCTGATGATGTACTTAGCAAAATTCAATTTTGTAAATGAATAGGTTCTTAAAAAGGAAATTTCATGTGCTCGAATTCACCTATTTCTTGTATCCTTCCCGCTGAAGTGAGGTGAGTTTTATTACCTCGGTGTTCCATATGCAATTGAGATTTGATCAGGCGTGATTATTCAGCTCACAGTGCTTTGGAGGCAGAGGCCATCCTATTCTCCCTTCTTGGGTTTCTTTGTGGTAGTGTGGTATGGGGAGGGCATTGGCATTAAGTAGGTGTCAGGATGCAGAGAGAGCACAATGCCTATGTCCCACTTCCCCGTTAGATTTCTGGGAGGATGCGGATTGCAGAGCCTTCTTAGGAAGTACCAGTGTGGTCTTATGGCAGATGTCCAGCTGGCACTCTAGAGGCTAAGTCTCCATCCAGTGTAGAATCTGCATTGACACAGAGCTGATCTGTCTCAGGGACAGCACTACCTCAGACCTAGTGGACAATGAGCCAAGGGTCCGGATAGTCAGAATCTGACAGGTGGAATCAGGACTTCCCATTAGGGGTGCTCAGGTACCTGCCAGGGCAAACAAAGGAATGGCATGTCAGCTAGAGTTGGTCTCTGCTCTCTGCCAGTACCAGGCATCCACATATTGCTCTCTCAGTCTGCACAGAAGCTAGATTAGGGATAAAAGTAAGGGAGGAATTTGGCTGAGAGTTGAACCAATCAAGACGAAGTGTAAATTAACATTTCAACCTGCTATGGTCTGAATATATGTGACCTCATAAAATTCCTATGTTGGAAATCTAACCTCTAAAGTGAGAGTATTAGGTGGGGGGAGACTTTTGGAGGTTATTAGGTCATGGGGAAAAGTCTCAGGAATGGAATTTGTGCCCTTATTAAAATAAAAGGGTACCAGACGGACCCATCACCCCTTCTGCCATAAGATGTCACAGTGAAAAAACAGTCAGATATTGACCGGGAAGTTGGCTTTCACCAGACACTCAATATGCTGGCACCGTGACCTTGGGCTTAGCCTCTAGAACTGTGAGGAATAAATTTGTTTTTAGGCCATCAAGTTTATGGCATTTTGTTATAGCAACCTGAATGCACTAAGACACTTCTCCTGCGCGTTGTCTGACTGCCACAGATTCCTGGAACAAGGGTTTCATAAACATATTCCTTCACTGAGGTCTTGTTTCCTCCTGTGTAGGATGACATGTGAAATGTAAATGTGTTGAACATATCTGCTTAGAATGTTTACCTCACCTATGTGTGCCCTCCTCTGTCCTGTAAGAATGTTTATTCCTATTTATGAAAAAGCTACTTCTTACTAACATAGCTGATGAATATAACTAGAGGCAGCATTTATGCTAAGAAAGTCTTTACAAGGAATTATTTTCTGAGAAGGCCTAATTCTTTAATGGCCATTAATTTGTACTCATATTGTAGGAACTAAAAATTATAGTGAGTGTAAGTGAAGGAAATCGTTGGGATGCGGGCTCTAGGGAGCTTCACCTACCGTGGTGAGGAACCAGCTGGCTCTGGATATGTTAAGGATTATTTTGATGAAGTCAACAAATGTAAAACTGCCTTACAAAGCCTTGTAAGTTCTAAAATTTCATGAAGATTCTTGCTCTGTTTTGCTTTATTCCCTAGCTCCAGTGGCTCAAAAGTACACAGAGGCAGATTGCAGCTCACATCCTTGGCTATGAGCCGTGGTCAGTGGGACACATAGAGCTCTTTGGGGCAAATCAAATGTGCTTTATGACCCCTGAGGCTCTAGATCTACTCTTCTGAGAAATGATTTAACTTTATTAGTGAAGCATTTGTACATTTGTGGGGTTCTCTCCTACTTAAAAAAAAAAAAAAAAA
>PVKS010020145.1:0-37211 GCA_004027875.1 Aplodontia rufa | reverse complement strand
GGGAAGCTGGTCCGCGGCAGCAGCACCGTGTCGCGGTACTTGCCGCTATTCGTGTCGGTCAGCTGGTTATTGGCCCCAGTGACTGACCGCACCAGAAGCCTCCTCGTCGTCCCTAGCCACCCCGGGCGACAAGGAAGGCGGGGCGCTCCCCACAGGCTCCCGGCCGCGGCCAGAGCGGCCGCCGGCGGCCCACGAGGGCACAGCCCCCAACGCATCGCGGAGCGACCGGGGACGCCCCTTCAGCGCCCGATCTCAGGTTCCAGCCCCCGCTCTGAACAGCGAGGACCCCCGCTCCAAGAGTCCGGGCGAGTGGTGCGGGAGTGCGCACGCGCCCGGGAGCACGGAAAGGGCGGGGAGGGAACAGGCGCTCGGCCTTCCCGGATTCGAAGAGGACAAATCCACTCCGGGTCTTCACTGCAGCCGTCAGGGGCTGGCTGTTCCCAGCGAGCTGGGAAACGTGTCCCTCCCAATTGAGTTCTTTTAATCTCAGAGCCCTACTCTTAAAAAACGCGCTTATTTAGCCAGGGGCTTGGCTGGAGAGTCTGAGGCAGGAGGATCACAAGTTCAAAGCCAACCTCAGCAACTTAGTGAGGCTTTAAGAAACTAAACAAGGGGCTGGAGCGGTGGCTCAGCGGTTTCGGCGCTTGCCTGGCAAGCACGAGGACCCGGGTTCAAACCCCAACACCATGTACACAACTAAATGTTGGAGCAACGAAGGCCATGTGAAAAACGAAATAAAGTTGTTTCTCTCTTTCTCTGTCTCTCTCACTGTCCCTCTCTCTTTAAAAAAAAAAAAAAGAAAAGAAACTAAGCAAGATCCTATATTAAAAAAAGGCTATTCAAAAATAAAAATTAAAAAAAATTTAAAAAAAAAGGCTGGAGATGTGACTCAGTGTCTAAGTGCCCCTGGGGTCAATCCCTGCTACAAAACGTAATCCCTGCAACATATTTAATAAAATGTTTAAGCTGTATCTTCACTATATAATGTTGATATTTTAATTTCTATTCATACCAAGCCTTAGAAATGTATCTTGTACACACCCAGCCTAATCACAGGTAAAGAATCCACAGGCACAGGTGGCTAATGGCCACAAGTAAGCAACACTGCTTTGGGGAGTATACAGCTCCATGTAAATAATATCAACAAAACTTTCACAAATTGAGGTGGGGTTTTTAGGGTTGGGGGTTGCTGGGGATCAAAACCAGGGCCTCATGCGTGTAAGGCAAGCACTCTACCATTGAACCACATCCTCAGGCATTATAAATTGAGTTGTAAACATCTAATTGAAGGGACTGGAGGTAGACCTCAATGGTAGAGCACATGTTTAGCATGCACGAGACCCTGGTTTCTGTCCCCAGCACTGAAAAAAGGGGAAAAAAATCAAATTGACTTTTACTAGGGACTCATGAACCATATTGGCCATTTCAAAGTTTCTTACCCTAAAGGAGTGTGAGTGAAGTCTTCTTGACTTACTGGGATTTGGCTATTGTGATTTCTGGTAAAGTCAGATCTTACAGGTAAGCAGCTTAGGTTTTGTTTGGTGATGTGGAAGTTTTCAAAGAGTGATACCATTTGGGTTGGTCTGTTGGAGCCCAGTGTAAAAATTTAGTTCAAACCAACAGACTCTCATAAATTTTAATTAACAATGCAACAAATTAACTTTTTTTTTTAAGATTCCCTAAGTCCCTGCTATGTCCCAATCCTACAGAGTAGTACTGTGTGGGAACTTCTGACGTTTCTGATAGAGTCTGCTATATGTGATTGTCTAGTTACCATTTCATGTAAAATATACTTCTTGGGAATAGCCTTCATAATCATAAGACATAACATCCAGAGCATTCAGCTTACATAAATAAAATGACAGATTTACAATAAAAATGAAATATGCTATATATATATATATATATATATATATATATACATACATACATATAAAGACACCAAAAAAATGAGAAGGCAAGTAGCAAACAGTAACCACTGCATCAATTTCTGGCTTTTACCAGTCAATATCTCCAATTATTCACCTATATTAATTCATTTAATCTTAAAATGGCTGGAGTGTTGGCTCAGTGGTTACAGCACTTGCCTGGCATGTGCAAGGATGCAAGTTGAAACCTCAGCACCATGTACAGAACAAAGTGTCAGAGCAACGAAACTCACATGAAAAACTAAATAAAATTGATTCTCTCTCTCTCACTGTCCCTCTCAAAAAAAGGGGGGGGGCTGGAACGGTGGCTCAGCGGTTATGGCTCTTGCCTGACATGCACCAGTACTTGGGTTCAAACCCCAGCACCAGGTACACAACACCGTGTTGGAGGAAGAAAGCCACAGCCACGTGAAAAGCTCAATTCAAAACAAAACAAAAGGTCCGGGGGTGAGAAAACAGGCCAAAAGATAACATACACAGGCAATTCTTAGACATGCGTAAAACCTGGCTGAGGGTGTAGCTAAGTGGTAGAATGCATGCCTACCACTTTGGCACAGGTTCAATCCCTAGCACCAGCAGGGAAAAAAGAAAGGAAATACATGTATAGATAAATGAATGAATGCGTGACTTTAAAAGTAAGAAGGGACTGGAGTGGGGGCTGGAGTGGTGGTTCAATGGTTAGACTGGCAAGTGCAAGGATGTGAGTTCTAAACCCCAGCACCACTGTACACAGTTTCAGAGCAACAAAAGCCACATGAAAAAGTAAAATTGATTCTCTCTCTCACTTTAAAAAAAAGCTAATGAGAATAGTTAAGATATCATTTTCCATCTAGCATATTAAATCAAAAATTAAATTTTGAAAACATGTCTTGGGAGAGTGTGACAGCAGATTATTGGTGGTATTTTTTGAATGGCAACTTGGCAGTAGTGATCACCATTGGTAAATGCACTTCATCTTTGACCCACAGTTCCTCATCTGGTACCTATTTTTTCAACTATAGTCTCAAAGGAGCTCGAAGGGGTATGCACATAGAAACTCTCCTAATTAACCTCTACTTTCACAACCTGCGGAAGTTAACTACTGTGAGAGGATACCATGAACACTTGAAAGAGTCTGTCTCTAGGATGCATGCAGACTTCTCTCCGGGTTGTGTTTGGCCTTATTCCTAACATGTGTACTTGTGCAATTACAAATTTTTTTTTCAGGTACTAGGAATTGAATCCAGGACCTCCTGCGCTCTAGGCAGGCACTCTACTACTGAGCTACGTCCCCATACCTTGTGGTGATATTTTAAAAACGGAAATTACGGCTTGTTTCTAAATACATAAGTTTGAGAGTTACAGAAGCGCACATAGAAACAAATTTTTTAACAATTTCTCACCATTCACAAAAGAATCCAATTAATTTTTAGGTAAAAGGTGTTTTAATGAAAATTAGACTGCAAGCTTTGAAGAGTCCAATAAAGACAAGTTATTAAAAACCAAAATCAAAACCAGCTGCTATTAATTTGTATCAAGGCAAAACATACCGACTATACTGGAAAACAGGTGAAAAACCAGAAACAACCTGAAGAAGTAGACAGCTTTGCACCTACAGAGAACTAGAATAAAACACGGAGAAGTGGAATGCTCTGACGGATCGGGACTCAGCAGCAGTGGGGAGTGGCCGCTCTGCGCTTGCGCCAGATTTCCCGCAGGCGCAGTGACGGGGCCAGGTTAGACCTCAGTCCGCGCACTACCCGGCGGCTGCACCGAAACGCGGTGCTGGACGCGCGGACCGACCTGGGGTTTGGTGACCCGGTTTGGGTTACCCTGAGGTGTCTTTCGTCTGCTGCCATTGCTAGTTTGACAGTAAGTTCCCCTCGCCCGGCCCGGTCGGCGAAGGGCCTTAGGCAAATCTCCCGGTTTCTCGACCCCTGAACTCCACCCCTTTGCACTGATAAGGGGAGATTCAAGGGATTTATGGGGGGATTTTTTTGTTTGGGTTCTTTGTTTTTGTTTTTTAAAGAATAAAAGAAAGTGTAGGTGAATCCGATTGCCTCTCGGGATATTTCAGTTTCGGACCTCGAATCTTGAGTGTCAACATTTTTGAGCTCCTGTCTTTTTACTGCTGTGTGTTGTAGAAACACGGCCAACCTAGACATTGAACTCGTTGATGCGCCCAGTTTGAAACTCTCACATGGAACACTCGATTTCATTATAATAGCAAATACTCTTTCAATTGCCCTGTCTACATATTTGTAGGCCTGGTGATTTATTTGGGTTCCCCTGGAAATATAGTTGCTGCTCAAAAGATGTATACGTTTTATTTTTATTAGGGTTCTCAAAGCCCCCCCTAAGACGTTGTACCGCTTTGCATTCTTACCAAGGATGCTCTGGAACATGTTCCTCACATTCTTGAAAACTGGGCATACTTTTTCTTAACTTTGCTAATCTTTAAAATAAAATTATTTTTCGTTGGCAACGTTTAGCCAGCTCCCAAAGATATTATTTTGATTGGGAATAAATCTGTCATTTTTAGATCCTAAACTAATATGCTGTCTTTATATTGAATTATTAAAGATGCTTCTTCCAGGCTATGAGAAGAAGCAGGTCATTTGATTCCTGTTATTTTTCTTCCTTCTGAGCTAGTCCTGTTGGCAGTTGTAAGGATTTCTTAAATGGATGTGAGTTAGGTTGATTGCCTTAAGTGTTTTTTTTTTTTTTTTTTTTTTTTTTTTTTTTTTTTTTTTTTTTTTTTTTTTTTTTTTTTTTTTTTTTTTTTTTTTTTTTTTTTTTTTTTTTTTTTTTTTTTTTTTTTTTTTTTTTACTCTTAAGCCTAAAATGTTATTTTAAAAAAAAACTTTTTTTTTGTAATGTACCATCAAACAATATGAGGGAAAAAGGAAAAGCATCTATTCTATGGTTCAGGTTATATTGGTTATCATGTTATATCCTTAAGGTCAAAATACGGTTGCAGAAGCCATAGGAACTTTTTACCCTTGACTGTGCCATGTCCCTTCTTGATAGCCAGAAATATGAACAAAAGATTTTAATGATGGCTAACCAGTATTATTTGATGCTGACTTACAAGGACAAGTGTTTTGCATATATTACTCACTCAATTATAACCACCCAATTCTGATAAATACTATTGTTATCTCCATTTACAAGTTTGGGCACAGAATTTAAGTGGTTTTCCCAAGGTCATACCTAGTGTATACCAAAGGTGGGCTTTGAACATAGATAGCTGGGATGGACTCTGCCCTTAACCACTGTGCAGTTTTTTAACTAAGCTCTTAGAAAAAGTCATGTTCACAAAAGTATTTTAGGACCTAATAGATATAAAATTGATAGAAAGGAAGTACAGTGGTTGTAATTTGAACTGGTTTAAGGAAGTTAATTTTCCTCTGGCTAGTTTTGATCTTGCTCTTAATCCACCTGTAATATCAAAAGGTAATTCTAATTTGGGATCTGTTTAGGGGCAGATAATAGGAACCTCTTTTGCAAAGTTTGTGTTTTGGTAATTAACTCAACTTTCTTTACCAAGAACCAAACTTATATGCATTTATTTAAAACATATATGAGAAAGGCCGGAGTGGTGGCTCGGTGGTTATGGCACTTGCTTGGCATGTGCGAGGATGCAGGTTCAAACCCTGGACCATGTACACAACAAAGTGTTAGAGCAACCAAGGCCACATGAAAAACTAAATAAAATTGTGTCTCTCACTGTCCCTCTCTCTCTTAAAAAAATTAATAAAAGATATGTGAGAGCTGGGCACAGTGATGTATCCCTGTAATCCCAGCAACTCAGGAGGCTGAGGTAGGGAGATCTCAGGTTCAAAGTCAGGCCCAGCAACTTAGTGAGACCCTGTCTCAAAATAATTTAAAAAAAAAAAAAAGGGCTGGGGATGTAGCACTGTGGTATATCATCCCTGGTACTAAAATAAATAAATAAATAAATATATATATATATATATTAATATATATATTAGGGTTGGGGGATATTAATATTTCATTCCTAATTCAGTTTAAGTACTTCAGAGAAAAACGAGAGAAATATTTCCTTATTTGTCAACCAAAAGTGATTTGTGGAAACTCTTTATAAATCATTTTTGTGCTTTATATCAAACTGTACTTTTTCCATTTTGATTTCTTATAAACTGATGTTAGCTTTAAATCATAGTTTATAAGTTCAGTGTACATTTTGTGGGGAAGGAGGTGGGTGGACAAGCCTGAAAGTTTTTCTTTGGAAGAAGAAAACAAAGTTTACTTGGCAAACAGAAGGGGAAGTTATTTAGTCACACACAAAGCCTGACAAGGCTCAAATGATTGCTTAACTGGCTCAAAGGTAAGTGATATCTGTGAAAAGTTATAACACCACTAATTAATAAGGAAAAATGATTTTCCTGTCACAAAGGAGATCTTATATAACATGGGGACTGAATGAGCATATTGACATGTTAAAATATGCTCAGTGGTTAAGACATCTGGGTAGAACAAATTGGTTACCTGAAGACTGCTTCTCCAGGGCAGAAGAAATCAGATATATAGCTGACCATTGATATAAAGGAGCAGAGGTAAGACCAATGAATTGTTTGTTAAATTATTTCTCATGTTTTCTATTTGCAGTGACCCAGAATTAGTAATGATCATAGCTAGTTTATTCTATGTATAGCACATAGTGAGGAAAATTAATCTAGCCAGATTATGACATAATAAGATAAATAATTCAAACACTCCATAGAAACCCATTTTATTTTCATCTTAATTCTAGATAGCTGTTGGTCACAGTATGATATTCATTACCATAAATCAATTTTGATTCCATCTTTTTACTTGTTTATTGTCTGAATTATCTTTGTAATTCCAATGAATAGAATGTGGGTGATGAAAAAGACAAAGTGATTAAAAGACACATCAAATCAAATATTCAGGGCTGGAGAGGTGGTTCAGTGGTAGAGCACTTGCCTGGCATGTGCGAGGTCCTGGATTTGATCCCCAGAACCACATACACAAATAAATAAAGGAAAAACAACAACAGGAAATAAGATGAAAAATGTACTCTCTCTTTAAAAAAAAAAAAAAACAAACTTTCTCTCCTCTAAAGTATTAAAAAAAATCTTTCTCCCCTCTACACTGTTCTAAAAAAAAAACCAACAAATATTCAGTAAGAAATTGCTAACAGAACAGTGACTATTGCTAAACCAAGGTTTATGATGTCTTTTATGTATAGTTCCTGAACATAAAGAATAGTGCGTTACTTTATTGCAATGAAATAATGTTGACCAGCTTTGACTGAGAGGTTTGAGAGTTTTTGTTCCTTCGTTTGTTTGTTGCAGTGCAGGGGATCAAACACAAGGCCTTGAGTGTGCTAGGCAGGTGCTCTCCAGGCTGAGAATTTGTCTCTTAGGTTGGTTCTCCTTGAACACTCTGAGACAGATGTTTATTAGGGAAGGAGGTAGTAGTGGGTATGTTGGACTGGGATGCCAGTTTCAACTATGAATTCAGTACCCTTGGATACTCAAAGGTTGGGATGACCCTTCAGAGTTGGCATGTCAGCCAGTTGGGTGGAGAGTAGCTTTTAAACCTTCCTGTTGACAAGCTTCAGATGAAATAACTCTTCTCAGCAGATAAATTCCCAAACAAAGCTGACAGCTAGGGACCTTTGTTGACAGCAGTGCTAGCAAGTAAGCCCTTCGGTCTGAAGAGAATCTGGGTCACCAGAACTTTAGGATTTGAATTTGAATTTTCAAAGAGGAATATACTTGATCCTAAAAGCTGAGGGGGGGGTGTTCCCATTTATTGGAGCTAGGGACTTATCTGACACTTACAATTTTTTCAGATAATTCATGTTCACTCCAGTTATGATGCTTCTTCTCCTTATTTGTCTACTGTTGAGGATGAGGGCAAATAAAATAGATTAAATTTTACTCAGTCTCTAAAAGAATGTTCATTGAATTTCAGAAAATAATTGTAATAATGTATAATCCCTTTCTTCATGTGTGTGTATGTGTGTGTGTGTGAGAGAGAGAGAGAGACAGACAGACAGAGTGTGTGTGTGTGTTATGTTAAGGATTAAATCCAGGAACTTGTATGTACAAGCTAGGCAAGTACTCTGCCACTGAACTATATTACCAGCCCCCTTCTCCTTTTTAAGCACCCCACATATACACTTAACTCCCTTATACTCTCTAGAACTTGCTAGTTTAAGTTTAGATATTAGATTATATGTTTTCATCCATAAGCCACCAAAACATTAATCCCTTAAGGGCAGATGTTACATCTTATACTTTTGGCCCCCAAAATATCTTCCATAGCCTTTGCACATTACTCATCTCACACAACTCTTTCCACATGCTGAGCTTCCTGGGCCAGTTTTCCTTATGCTTTAAAATATCCCATCTGCAGAGAGAAAGAATCCTAAAGAATTTATTAAGAGAGTTAATGCTGAAATGGATTTTTTTCCAAGTCTCTTTTAGTACATATTTGTTAAAGAACACATTCGGTTTATTGGGGCAGTCCCAAGTAAGCACTTAATAAACAGGTATTGATTGAATTCAAATATATAAGACCAGTAACTGGCTTTTGCAGTAACAAAGCATTTTTTTTTTTTATTTCTGTTAGGTAATATCATGGCTTCCAGTCACACTGTGTTGATGCGGTTGGTAGCTTCAGCATATTCTATTGCTCAGAAGGCAGGAACAATAGTCAGACGTGTTATTGCTGAAGGAGACCTGGATATTGTGGAAAAGGTACTATAAATCTCATTTCATAGCACCCTTGTAGTTGTTCTTTGAGGTTTAACTAAAGAATATCATAATTTGGATAGACTTTAACAGCTAAAATAATTGATGGTTCCCTTCTGGAAATCCCAAAATACTGAGCTCAGGTGGGGCACATATCTGCATTGAAAATGACTCCATACTTCATTCAAGAACTTATTTATGTGGTTGGGTCTTCAGACCAATGTCTAGCCCAGGACAAATCCTATCCTATTACATGCCGAACTATGCAATTAATTAATTAAATTTATTCTTTTGTTACTGGGGATTGAAACCAGGGGCACTTAACTACTGAGCCACATCCCTAGCCTTTTTTATTTTATTTTATTTTTATTTTGAGTCAGAGTCTCAGTAAGTTGTTTAAGGCCTCACTGAATTGCTGAGGCAGGCTTTGAATGTGCGATCTTCTTGCCTCAGCCTCCCAAGTCACTGAGATTACTGGGATTACGGGCATACGCTACTGCGCCCAGTTTGTACAGTGACTTTTATCTTTAAATGTGTAGTGTAATCTTTAAGGAAGATTGTATTATAATTTTTCCCAAGAGAGAAAAGTATAGAATATGATTTTCCATTAATATTTTAATAGTTGAGTGTGATGGCACATGCCTGTAGTACCCGCTACTCACAAAACTGAGGCAGGAGACTTGCTTCAGCCTACAAGTTTTAGACTAGCTGGGCAATATAGCAAGACTCCATCTCAAAACAACACCACTTTAATAGAATCATAGAAATAAAGTTATAGTTAAGACACTCATTTTTGATAAGTCAGGATCTATCTACTACAACTGTTACTATTTTAAAAAACAAATGAGGGACTGGGAATGTTGCTCAGTGCTAAAAGTGCAAGCCCTGATTTCTGTCCCTACCACTGAAAAAAGAGAGAGTTCACACACATGCCATATATATGAGTAAAAAGCAATTTAGAAATAAGTTGAAATATGGCCAGGCATGATGACAAACACCTGCAATCCGACAAAGTCCTGAAGCAGGAAGAATGCAAGTTCAAGGCCAGCCTTGGCAATTTAGCAAGATGTTGTCTCAAAATAAAAAATAAAAAGGTCTGGGGATGTAGTTCAGTAATATTGGGTAATATGATTCAAATTTGTTTGAAGAAGAGGCTTTTATTGACCACATAAAATGTACACAGGTGCTTTCAGAAGACTTCTAATCTTATTGTTTTCATTTTTATAAATTTTTTTCTATTAAAAATAGGAAATTGAGAAAAATAACAAGCAGTAAACAGAAATCATTCATCATACCACCATTGTCAGTGTTTCGGATCATTTGCTACCAGAGTATCACTTATTTTGTTTCCTTCCGTAGCATTACTTATTTTGTTTAAATTGATTTTGTATTGTACAACTTTGTATCTTGAAATTAAGAAATACTAGAAATGGTGTCTATATTTGAAAAAAGATAATATTCTCATTATCCTCTGTACCGGTTAGGCACTTCTAATACTTTATGTTTACCTATTGACACCTTACTTTAAAAGAAACAAAGGTGAGCCAGGTACCATGACACATGCCTGTAATCCCAGCAACTCAGGAAGCTGAGGCAGGAGGATCACAAGTTTAGGGGCAACCTCAGCAACTTAGGGAGACTCTGTCTCAAAAAAATAAGGTACTGGAGCTCAGTGGTTACAGTGCTTGCCTAGCATGTGCAAGGAACCAGGTTTGAACCCCCGCACCACATACACAATGAAGTATTGGAGCAGCAAAGAGCACATGAAAAACTAAATAGGATTGATTCTCTCTTTCTCTCTCTCTCACTGTCCCTCATCTTTAAAGGAAAAAAAATAGGAGCGAGGACCTAGATTTAAACCCCAGTACCACATACACAACTAAGTGTTGGAGAAACAAAGTCCAGATGGAAAAATAAATAAAATTGATTCTCTCTTTCTCTCACTCTTCCTCTCTCCCTGTTTCTTAGAAAATAAATAAATAAATAAATGTTTAAAAAGGGCAGGGGATGTGGCTCAGTGGTTAAGTACCACTGGGTTCAATCCCTGGTACCAAAAAAGAAAAAACAATAAAGGTGAAATCAAACATAGGGTATCTATAGTGATGATGTATGACACTGTTAATAGAGCACGAAATATTTATCTTAGGGGTTGGGGATTTAGCTCAGTGGCAGAGCGCTTGCCTAGAATGCGCATGGTCCCAAGTTCGGTCCTCAGCCCTGGAAAAAAAAGAAAAAGAAATATTTATCTTAGAGAAAAACTAGGATAGATTTTTCTCAAATAATTGAATGCATGACTGTCAGCCTGTCTCCTCTCTCTCCCTCTCTCCTCTCTTTACAGTGGTCACCTTCGAACTCAACAATTCATTTCAGTAGTTTCATTCAGGAGGTATTTATAGAGTACCTACTATGTGCCGAGCATAGTTCTTTAAGGAATAAAATTCCTTTATGGGTTCATATTCTAATAGAATAATTCTTTGCATTGAGATAACCAGCAAATCTCAATGTATCATAGTGGTTATATTCATCACGACTTATTAGGTTATTGCAAAGAACTATAAAGATTCTACTGTTCCAGATAATCTGGAAATCCATCTAATCAGTCTTACACAAATTATAGCATATTGTAATTCTCTGAAAGTAGACTAACAAAGGAAATTGTGGTGTCAATTGCAAAATTTTCCCCTTTCACTAGCATGATATCAGATATGGATTGAGTAGGGTGCCATAGGTAGGCTATATATTAATTATTATTGCAGTTCATTTTCATACTTTTTAGATTTTAGAAATAGGAACTCTTTCTACACAATAGCCAGTCATCTCGAGGACTCTTGAATCACTAGAATTAGTGAGGGGCACTCATAGAAGAATCTCCATGAGAGCACCTTTCAAGCACTGAAGATACACAGTGTTTAACTTTGCTTTGAAATGTCATAAATTTCCTATCTTTTAATTTGTTTAAATCAAAGGTTGATATCTAGAATTCTCTCCACCCTGCCCCATCCTGAATACTGTAGTTTGAACCCAGGAGTACTGTACCACTGAGCTATATCCTCAGACCCTGTTTATCTTTCGTTTTAAGATAGGTATCACAAAGTTACCCAGGATGGCTTCAGACCTGCAGTCATCCTGCCTCAGCTCGCCCATCACTGGGATTACAGGCATGCATCACCATGCCCATCCATTTAGAGTTCTTATAAAAGAAATTTCTGGGGTTGGGGATTTAGCTCAGTGGAAGAGCGCTTGTCTAGAATGCGCAAGGTCCCGAGTTCGGTCCTCAGCCCTGGAAAAAAAGAAATTTCTGAACTGGGGAAGAAATTTTTCTAAAAAATTTTAAAATACCATTTCAAACTTTATCCACTATTGGGCAGGAGATGTAGTCCTGAGATAGATAGAGTGCATGGGTAGCATGTGCACTGGGATTTGAAAAAAACAAAACTTTCACTTCCATGGTTAACCACTATTAATCCTATGAGAAATAATAATCCGAGAAACTAGTTGATTCATTTAGTGTTAAATTCTGCATATCTAAAAACTGACAATACAATCTAAATTGTAAAGACATGTATTTATTAATTAGGGGATAATTAATTTCACATTCGTTCTGCTAAAATTTGCATTCATTGTTACAGACCTCTGCAACAGACCTGCAGACCAAGGCTGACCGACTGGTACAGATGAGCATATGTTCTTCACTGGCACGGAAATTCCCCAAACTGACAATTATAGGGGAAGAGGTGAGAGTTTTCAGGGACACGGTATATTTTTAATCTCTGTTTACCACATGGATATGTAACTTCAGTGGTTTATATATCACTATTAGAATTTAAGCATTATAGCATGCTTTATTACAGAAGTAATTATTATATTCCTTAGAGGGAATATCTGATCTTAAAATATTTTGATTACGGAGCACTGTGTTGCATTCCTGGAATCCCAGTGACTCAGGAGGTTGAGGCAGGAGGATCACTACTTGGAGGCCAGCCTTAGCAACTTAGTCTCAAAATAAAAAATAAAAAGGGGTGAAGATGTAGTTCAGTAGTAAACCATCCCTAGATTCAATCTTCAGTACTAAAATAAAAAAATTTTTGGTCCATTTTTAGGCCAGATATCTCAATTCATAGCTACAGAAGATATGGTTACTATACAGTACTCGGCATATAAACTATAAGATGGGCAGAGCACAGGGGTAGTGTTTGTGTAGAATGCTTGAGGCCCTCAGTTCAGTTTCCAGCTCCAAAAAATTAAAATGATGTGCAAAGTTCAAGAATTTTGGAATAGAAGGGGTTTTATTCTTCTACACTTATCCAATGACCATAACATTTTGAAAGGGAAAGAATTAATACCTCTTATAATTGAGAAAGAATATATTTTAATGCATTTATAAACTTAAAATACCTTCCTTTTTTGTGGGGGGGACGTTGGGTACTGGTGGTTGAACCCAGGGCTTCATGTCTGCAAGGCAAGCATTCTACCACTGAGCCACATCCCCAGCCCATAGTATCTTCTATTTTTGAACTATGTTCAGGATGATGAACTTGGGACCATTTGGTCAACTTTGAGTCATATGTTTTTGCAATTTTTTTATGTTTTTATTTTTTTGTGTGTGTTTTTGCAATTTTATTGTTTGTTTTTGTTTTATTTTGTGTTTTGCAGTGCTGGGAATTGAGCCCAGGGCCTTGCCCATGTACTGTGAGCACTGTACCACTGAGCTACATCTCCAGTACCATGAATCTGCTTTGAAAGATCTTATATTTAGGTGCAGTGGCACATGCCTCTAAGCCGAGCAGCTCAGAAAGCAGGAAGATCACAAGTTCAAAGCTAACCTCAAGAACGTAGCGAGGCCCTAAGCGACTTAGCAAAACCCTGTCTCAAAATATAATATGAAATAAAAGGGGTAGGAGATCTGGGATCTGCTTCGGTGTTTAAGCACTCGTGGGTTCAATACCTGGCACCCAGGAAAAAAAAAAACCTAAATATAATGGTAAACAGAAACAGCAAGGACTTGTAAAAATTGCAATGCTACATTTCTTTTGTTATCTAGACAAACAATAAACACTAAACAGCTTTAGTAACTGTTAATGTTATCTCTGCTGCAGGATCTGCCTTCTGAAGAAGTGGATCAAGAGCTGATTGAAGATGGTCAGTGGGAGGAAATATTGAAGCAACCATGCCCATCACAGTATAGTACTATTAAAGAGGAAGATGTAAGTTTCACCTCAATACTTTATACTCTCTGTTAGTCTTTGTTTCTTGCCATAGTAAAGGAAATAAAATTTTCACATAAGATGAAAATTTAGTATATAAAATAGGGACAAGCAAGAACTTGAAATCTTTCAGAGCCAACATAGAAGTTTTCAGGCAACCTATGGAATGTTTGATGTGCTTAGAATTTAGTTTCTTGTCCTACATCTTCTTTACACTCTGAAACCATTTTTAAATTTATTTTTGAGACAGAGTCTTACTATGTTGCCCAGGGTAGTCTCAAACTCAAAATCCTCCTGCCTCCTGAGTTCTGGGATTATTGGTATATTCCACCATGTCTGGTTTGAGACCATGATTAAAAATACTTGCAGGCCGAGTGTGGTAGTACATACCTATTATTTAGGAAGCTGAGGCAGGAGGATTTCAAGTTCCAGGCCACCTGAACAACTTAGTAACACCCTGTTTCAAAACAGAAAACAGGACTGGGGTTGTAATACAGTGGTAGAGCACTTATCTGGCATGCATGAGCTATATATGCAATAGTCAGTAATACAGAAGTAAATAAATAAACAAAAAATTAGGAAAAACATTTACTTGTTTAGTAGATTTGGTAGCAGAACATTTTACTGGTAATTGGAGCCAGAAGATGAAACAATTACTACATTATGTCATTATAAGGCTGCACAAGTCTTCTTACTTTTTATGGTTGTTTAAATTAATCTGTGACCTCACATTTAAATACACTTCTATATTTTTCTAATTTTAAATCATTTAACATATATTTATTGAATACCTTTAGTAAAGCAATTTTCTCTGAACTGTGGAGGATACAAATAAAATAAGACATGGGAGGTCGGATGTGGTGGTGCATGCCTGTAATCCCAGCAGCCCAGGAAGCTGAGGCAGGAGGATCACACGTTCAAAGCCAGACTCAGCAACTTCAATCTCTGATACCCACCCTCAAAAAAAAAAAAAAAAAAAAAGAAAAGGAAAGGAAACATTAGACATGGTGTCTTCTGTCACAAATATACTGTCTCTTACAAATCACATTAAGTATTAAAATTCTAATTGTTAATGGCAGCATATTCTAAATGATGAAAATCATAAGCACAAAGACTGTCTTTAATTTATTGCCAGTTTAGTGAACTATTCATTTTTCTTTGACCTATATTAATGTGTTTTTATTTATTTAATTTTTTGAGTAGTAAAAAGGAGTAAGATTTATATAAGGAAGAAGAGGAGACACTCCGCAAGGTGGAGTACCTGGAAGCAGGACACATTAGACTGTTTTTAAAAAAATATTCAGTATTTATATATAAAAATGAGTAGCAGGAGTCTGGAGCGGTGGCTCCATGGTTACGGTGCTTGCAGCATGTGCAAGGACCTGCGTTCAAACCCCAGCACCATGTACACAACTAAGTGTTGGAGCAACGGAGGCTACATGAAAAACTAATTAAAACCAATTTCTCAGGGTTGGGGATTTAGCTCAATGGCAGAGCACTTGCCTAGCATGTGCAAGGTCCCAAGTTCGATCCTCAGCCCTGAGGGAAAAAAAAAACCAATTTCTCTCTTTCACTCTCATTGTCCCTCTCTCTTAAAAAACAAAAACAAAAAAAGAGTAGCAGGCTATAGATACAGCACAATGATGGAGTACTTGCCTGAATGAACCCTTGGGTTAGATCCCCAGTATGAGATGTGGGATGTTAAAAATAGGGCAGGGGGAGGCTGGGGCGGTGGCTTGGTGGTTCGGCGCTTGCCTGGCATGCACAAGTACATGGGTTCAAACCCCAGCACCCACTTACACAACTAAGTGTCGTAGCAATGAAAGCCATGTGAAAAACTCAATAAAAATTGATTCTGTCTCTCTCTCTCTGTCCTTCTGTCTTTAAAAAAAAAAAAATAGGGCAGGGGTAAAAATGGCTAGGGTAGACAGACTGCTTTCAATCCCCAGCACTACCTAAAAAATATAAAGGAAAACTGAGTAGCATCTATACATGTTCAAAGCATTTTTTGTGTCACTTTGAATATTTTCACTGTATCACCATGCGTAGGCAGTGTTCATGGTACTATGTGTTAAAGTGACAATAATTTTTTAGTTAATGTTACAAATTCCTAGATCATACTTTTCTCCAGTTTAAGTGGACTTCTTCCACAATTAAAAAAATCTTAATATATTTTTCCCTATTGTAAAACTGATGTTGGTTTAAGCTTTCCATAATATAATTCCAAAATGTAAAATGAGTAGTTTTAATCTTTTTGAAATTTACTATATGGTACTTACATATTTTCTCCTTTTTTTTTTCTAAGCTTGTAGTTTGGGTTGATCCTCTGGATGGTACCAAGGAATATACTGAAGGTTGGTGTCTAGTTTTGTATTTCACAGCAGTAAGACTAGGATGTGATATTAGTTGTAAACATTTGATATTTTGTATGTTATATGAAAAGCTGCTCATGATAGCTAATTGTTATCATATATCAACGATTATTAAGACAGAGGCTGGGGATATATGTAGTTAATGCTGTTATGCATGAGACCCTGAATTCTATACATCCCCAATGTCACCAAAAAAAAAAAAGGAAGAAAATTCATCTTCTTCAAATAATACCTCTTTTATTCCTCCAGCTCCACAATTCTGAATGTCCTCCAGATGAGAATATCTATCTACTAAACCAGTGTTACTAAAGGAACTGTACTGAATCCCTAGCCTTATTGGGTTCAAAAAACAATGACAGTTTCAGCTCTGCTACCCTTTTCTGCCACTACCACTATTTCGTACCCATCTTGCTCAGTCTCCCTTCCTCTGAAGGTACCAAAGATGAGAAAAATTAGAAAGCAGCAAACTTAAAATAAAATTGGCAACATAAAAGTAAGAAGGACCAGGCTCAGAGCCAGGCTTTAGAAGCTTAGAGTTTTATTTTTGAAGTAGAGATCTACATAGTTTTTCTTACATTGGTTCTCAGCTTCATGACTTAAAACAGAATGTCTTATATTTACTAGGAAAAAACCTTCATTCTTGGATGAGACATATCTTTAATGAATTGAGTCAGGCAATGTGTATATATACTGAAAATAACTCTATAATCCATTGTGAAATAGGGAAATGCTAGATAGCTTTTTTGTTTTGTTTTGTTTTTTAAAGAGAGAGGGACAGTGAGAGAGAGAATCAATTTTATTTAGTTTCTCACATGGCTTTCTTTGCTCCAACACTTTGTTGTGTACGTGGTGCTGGGATTTGAACCTGCGTCCTTGTGCATGCCAGGCAAGTGCTGTAACTGCTGAGCCACCATTCTATCCCCAATAGACAGAGAATGTAGAAAGTTTATTTAAGTCTTAACTCCCACCCAAGAAATTTCAATTCACTCATTATCTAGGAAGGAGCCTGAGAATTGTATAGTAAAAATTACGTCAGTTAATTTTAATGCTGCTTGATAGTCTCTAGACCCCCTCCTTGAGAAACCTTGCTTTAGATACTTAAAATGTAAGTCTAGAAAATAATTCAGGAATACAGAGCAATTCATCAGGTCAGAATGAGTTGTATAGTGGTGGAAAGGGCCTAGAGGAATCTGATGATAATGGCTGGTGAGTTGCAACTGCTTCGTTTAATTGGTTTACAACTTGTACTAATGAGATCATAGGAATCAATTCAGTGAAATGGACATAGACCCTATTTCTGTCTCTGCCCAGATCTCTTAAAGAGTTTCTGCATTTTGCCATAAGTAGGTTTGATTATGGATAAGTTGTTGTACATTCCTCACCTTTACTGCAAAAAATAACTTGGAGCAATTGATATACTGAAAAGAAGTCATAACATGAGAAAGATATGATCGAAATTTCTTTTTTTAGGTCTTCTTGACAATGTAACAGTTCTTATTGGAATTGCCTATGAAGGAAGAGCCATAGCAGGCATTATTAATCAACCATATTACAACTACCAGGTAGTACTATAAGTGATACAGAAAATAGTTTGTTGCATAAATAGAGTGTTACATGATTCCAGATGTTGTCTAATCCAATAGCTTCTAGCTTGGTTGCATAGGCAGTCATCTGGGGAACTTTTTAAGATACAGATTCCTAGGTCATACCCTAGACCGGTTGAATCAGAACCTCTGGTGGCATTGGTACTAGGAATATAAAAAATATGTGTATGTGTATATATAGACATACTATATGCATTATATTTTTATGTACTTATGATTCAATTGCAAAAGTTTGAGAATTACTGATATGGTTCATGATTATCTTGGTCATCAAGACACCTGACTTATAGATATCTTGAAGCCTATTGAAGAAATAAACCATTTCAACCTAGAAAAGATGGTAGCCATGTTGCTTTCTAGGTAATACTGCATTGTGCCTCAATTACAATCAATATTGATAACAACTGAATATGCTCTTGCACTCTCTTTCTCTTATTTCATTTCTTCTAATCTGCTTTGACTTTCTATTGTATGCCAGTGAAACCGTCTTCCTTAGAAACAAGAAACTAGTTTAATTTCAAAGCAAAAGTATGTAATTAAATCACTTTACATTTGAAAAGAAATTATTGAGCTAAATTAAGGTATTAATGTGACCTTGATGGAACTTAGGAGAAACAAAGTAACCAGAATGGGTACTATTACTTCTGAGCTTCTGATCTAAGAGCAGGATTAATCTTTGCTTCTAATATAAGTTTGTTTTTTCCTGCTGTTTGTATGATTATAAATTTGACTTATACATCTTTTAGAACATACCAAAATAATCGAACACTATTGAGAAAGCCTTTCATTGAATTGCTCAAGTGTCCATTAATATCTTATGAGTTTAGTATTTATTCAGCATTATATGTAGGCATAAGCTTATTATTTTTACTGTAAACTTTTAAGTTAATACTATTACTTAAAAGAGGAGCATTTAATTCATAGATTAAATGCATGGTGCCTTATAATGCATGGTACCTTTTATCAAAAATAAAGAGCTATGTGTAAGAAATTGTTAACAATTTTCATCCCTTCTTTCTGAGATTCGAAAAATTGTATTCATTTTCCACAGAACAATGAGAAGCAGAAGTTAAGGGAACACAGGAATGAAGCAAAGGTGAGAAAAATAGCTAGGGTTTTGGTTCCACTAGAAGGTAGAAAAAGAGATAGGCACTGTTGTCCCCCAGGTAGTTATTGTACAACCCATGAACTAGTTCATTTTCTCCTGTTCAGTGTCTCCTGTTCATTACCTCTTCCTTTGCCACATTCCCTTCTGTACATTGTTTTTCTTCTCTTTTGCTTATGCTTTACCATTTGCTGCAACAAACTGAAGTTGAAAAGTTGTTCAGCCATGTTGATGGTATTCAAGGCTGAAGATGCCATTTTATATAATGGTTATCATAATAATAGCTGAATTTATCAAGAGTTTAAGAGTTTACACTGTGCTACCAGGCTCAAGGGATTCACATGCTTTATCTCTTTTAGTACTCACTATAACCCTTAAAGGAAGAGGAAACTGAGGCATTAATATTCCACTGTCACCCAAAGCACAAATGGCAAAGCTAGTTTTCAAAGTCAGGAAGTCAGGTCCAAGCCTTATTATTACTCCATATTACTCTCCTAAGATAGATGAAAGACTTAATTCAAACTGTGTTATTGCTTCTAACAGGCACTGAAGCTGATAGGCACATAAAGGAAACAGCATGATATGCTGCAAAGAAACCCAATCTGTCTTCTTCTTCTTTTTTTTTTTTTAAGAGAGAGAGGGAGAGAGAATCAATTTTATTTATTTTTTTATCTGGCCTTTGTTTCTCTGACATGTAGTTGTGTATGTGGCTTGGGGGTTTGAATCCTGGTCCTCACTCATGCCAGGCAAGCACTCTGACCACTGAGCCACCACTCCAGCACCGTCCCCTGCAAATAATCTTCTTATCAGAACTAGCTTCCTAAACACTATGAATATTAGTTCATCTGTGAGATGAATATCACCCTTTATTGCCCAAGATTATTAGTGTGGAAACTGAAAGAAAGAGATAATGAGAGACTGTGAGAGAAGGTGAATGGAAGAAGGCCAGCTAGCTGCATCCTGGATTTCATGAGCCTCACCAGGACACCAGCTTCTTAGGATACATCCTCTTTACCTGTGTATTCATTTACTACGGAGTATGACTTTTTAGGGACCAGAATATTTGTGTTCACTGGGGGCATTCACTTAGTCTCTGTGATCAAGGTAAACCTTAATGAGTCTCAAGAGCCACTGTAGAGCCCATGTATACTTTTCACATGCCAACCCCTTCCTGTAGAGTACGCTCAAGAGAGAACAGAGGACGTGTACTCATTGAGCACCCAGTACTTCTGTTTTGGTTCTTTTGTTGCCCTATTGCAGAGAGCATTAACAACAGTCAGCCTATCAGGAGATTGCCTCACCTATAAATTGCTGTCTTATTGAAGGTCATGTCCCTTCCCAAGGCAGTGCATTTCTAATGACCAGTTATTGCAGGAGAATAAAGACTAGAATTTCATCCGAATTTGGGACAACCCTGAAGGGCTCTTCTAGCTATAGAGTTCTCCTTAGAATCAGCTGAAGGTGGTGTTGGGCTGCATCACAGCTTGCTTTTTGCCCTTTGCTCCTATCCCTTCCTTCCACAGGTGTTGGTCCCATGTGCCCACCTTCCTATTCATCCCACCTGACTTAGAATTGGCTTCCCAAGGAACCCATCCTGCATCATAAATTTATTTCACTCTCACAATACCCAGTATACTATTTTAGGACAAATAAATGATATATATGAAAACATTTTAACAAGTAACCTCAGGCAATATAATGTAGTGAATATCAACTTCAATGGGTTCCGTGTCATATGCCTATAGTGCAGTTACTTGGGAGAAAACTGAGGCAGAAGAATCACTTGAGCCCTGGAGTTCAAGGGCAGCTTGAGTGACATAACATAGCAAGACTCTGTCTCAGAAAAAAAAATCAACTTTGAACACAGATGAGCTCGGTTTGGTTATAAACTTCCTAGAGTCCATGGTCAGATTACCCAATGATTCCAAATCCCTTTTTCTCATCTTTAAAATGAGTATAATAATACCAACTTCCTAGGGTTGTTTTGAAACTTGAATGAGATAATACATGTGAAGCATTTAGTATGGTGCCTGGTACATGATTCATGTTCAGTAAGATAATCTGTGTAATACATATCTACTATATTAGTATTACATTTTGAAGATTTTGGATTAGTCATTTTATATATCAGTTTTACTTTCCATGAAATACAGGTTATGTTTTTCTGTATGAAGTGTATAGTTTTAACATTATGATTGAAAATTGAGCTCTGCAAAGGAAAATACAGATTCTAAGACTGAATTATTTTTGTCATTTTACAAGTAAAATTGTCAGTAAAATCTTAACCCTGACCCCATTATCCACAGCTGTTCTTCAGTATCAGCCAATTTGATTGCTTCCTTTATAACAGCAAAATGCATTCTCACCATGGTAACATGACCTTACTGGATCATGGGTACTGAAAAGTAGTAATCAATACATGGTGTTATTTTTCCTGGAGACCTCAGTACTTTTTGAAAAAAGCTGTTTCCAATACAGCAAACATATCATGGGATGACTTGGCAAGAAGCAGTAATCAGTATATGATCTTTCCTTTCCTGAGGACTCTGGGAATAACCATAAATTCCCTTTAGTATCTTTGAAACTATTAACCAGAACAACAGTGAGAATAACCAGTAGATTCTGTCAGGAGAAGTTCTTTGTCAGTGATATTATTCTTGTACTTTATAACATTATTTTGTTTTATTTTTATAATGAAATATCATATATTCTAAATATTCTAGCCATAACTTAATGTAATATTCCATTTATAGCTAATGTGTTTGTACAAATGACTCTAAGCTTTCTTGTTTTTTCACTTGTTTACACAGGCAGGACCAGATGCTGTGTTGGGGAGAACAATCTGGGGAGTTTTAGGTTTAGGTGCCTTTGGGTTTCAACTGAAAGAAGTCCCTGCTGGGAAACACATTATTACAACTACCCGATCCCATAACAACAAGTTGGTTACAGACTGTGTTACTGCTATGAACCCTGATGATGTGCTGCGAGTGGGAGGAGCAGGAAATAAGGTATGAAAAAAGATCTGTCATCTGCTATAAAATGTGACTGAATCATTGATGGAAATAGTGAATTTTTCTAAAATGTGAAATAAGAGTTTAAAGAGAAGAGAGAAAAGATTATAATTTGCTGCTAAACGCACATTTCAGTAACATTTAAATTCTTAAAAATTTTAGGTTCAAATCTTTTTTAGAGTTCAGGATTACAAAATCATGTCAGATAGGATCCCAGGCCTCTTACCAAGGACCTTAGTTTCTTAGGGATCCTCCTGGATTATTTCTTAGACCTTTCTTATGTTGACCCTAAGGACATGCCTGCCTGTACTCTTTCTGGCTACTTCCCCCATTCTTTCGCCCAGGCTTCTAACCTCCTGAGAAAATTGTGATATGGGATAGTTTGACCTATATCCTTAGCCTTGATGTCTTCTCATCTGATTGTCCCTGGATTATCATCATGATGAAATCCCTCAGGTATCTCAACTTCAATATGTCCAATTTCAGCTTATCCTCTTTCTACCCACCCCGAGATGTGCTCCTCTCCCTATTTGCAATCTGGTTAATGCCACCATCATTTTCCTAATTGTTTTACCCAAACACCTGGAGAAGTTATCCTGGATTTCTTCCTCATATCCTATCAATTCACTCCTACTCATATAATTCTTCCCTAATATCTCTTCTTGTCCTCTCAGCCAGTACCCTCATCATCCTTCATTACCTGTTATGGTAGCTCCCAAAATGATCTCCCTGTTCAGTATAGTCTTTATAAATGCCATTGGAACAATTTAAAAACCAAACTTGTTGCCTATCCCAAATGCTTGATGATTCCTCATCACAATGATTTAAAATCCAAGCTTAGTAACATAGAGTGTAAGCCTGCCATATCATGGCTCCTTTACACCCGCAAGCCTCAGCTCCTGCCATCCCCGAGCTCATCCTGAACAACATGTAGTTACAGGTAATGTGCGCTTTTCATGCACAAGGGCCTAGCACAGGGAAGGCTAATAGTATCTGCTGAACTGAGTGCAATTCATTTCTCCTCACCTATGCTTTGCAAGCAGTACTCAAAGTGAAATATCGTCCTGTTATTTACTGAATAAATAAATAGTGACAAGTATGATTTCCATTTTCCCCTAACTTTTGTAATCACAAAAGCCTGTTATCTTTTATTCCCAAGGGGCACTGTTCTCTAAAGAAGCATGAATTCCTCATCCTGCACATCTCTACCTTTCTCCTGAGAGGGAAAAACAAAAAACACCTTGTAGGGCAGTTCTTAATTTTTTTACATTAAGGATCCCTTTGAGAATTTAAGGAAAGCTACAACTCCTCCCATCAAAAAAAATATACCTGGTTATATATAATGTAAGACTTCGTATATAATGCGAGACTTGACACATTTGTTCAATGAAAGAAAAACCTTTCCCTCAAAAGCCTATGACAGGGGTTTGGGATTTAGCTCAGTGGCAGGGCACTTGCCTAGCATGCGCAAGGCCCCAAGTTCAGTCCTCAGCCCTAAAAAAAAAAAAAAAGAAAGGTCTATGACAGGGCTGGAGCAGTGGCTCAGTGATTGCAGTGCTTGCCTGGCATGCGCAAGTACATAAGTTCAAACCCCAGCACCACATACATACACAACAAAGTGTCAGAGCAACAAATGCCATGTGAAAAACTAAATAAAATTGATTCTCTCTTTTTCTCTTTCTCTCTCACAGTCCCTCTCTCTTAAAAAAAAAAAAAATTTAAAAAAGCCTATGACAGAGTTGAAATGTCTGAAGGTATTCATAAATAGTACTGAAAGGTATTTTGTCCACTAAGATTTTCCTCATTCACACATGAAGTATGAGGTCTCTAGTAATAATTATTTTACAGAATGACAACAACAACAAAAAAGAGTCAGTTGACTTGATGGCAGATTGCTGTTCAGAATCCTGGAAGTTCTGTCAGTAATTTAGTTTTGTGTAAACATTTAAAGAAATATTGGAATGAGTACTTACAAGCTTGTATTTTTGATAGTAGAAGAAACAATACATATGATCCTATATACTTATGAAAGTACTTGTTAGACTAGTCAGCACTGCGCATCTGCTAGACCTTATTACAATTTATACATTATTATATTGCTTGATATTTCTTTACCCTTCCCCATTTGAAAGTACTTGTTAGACTAGTCAGCACTGCGCATCTGCTAGACCTTATTACAATTTATACATTATTATATTGCTTGATATTTCTTTACCCTTCCCCCTTAATAATGGTCAATTTTTAGAAGTTTCAAAAACCTTTTTTACAATAAATATATATTGCTTTTCTAGTAAGAAAGTAAAAAGCACGAGTATATAAAAAAGTTTATTTTCTGTAACTTGTAATATGGACATTTTCAGATATGCTCTTTGTAACTTATTTGATTATGTATCTGTTGCATTTCCTTGTAATACTTGTGTCATTTTAAACCTGCTAAAGACTAACCTAAGTCCAACAAAGGAATTGATGAAATATCCTTGATAGAAACAAGTGGTCTTTCTTATTTATATCTCAGTCATTTCATGGTTGAGGGATAATTGTTATTTTTTTTTCTTCAGGGCTGAGGACTGAACTCTCGGGGACTTGCGCATGCTAGGGAAGCACTCTGCCACTGAACTAAATCCCCAACCTCCGATAATTGTTATTTTTAACCTTACAGGTCATTCAGCTGATTGAAGGAAAAGCCTCTGCTTATGTATTTGCAAGTCCTGGATGTAAAAAATGGGACACTTGTGCCCCAGAAGTTATCTTACATGCTGTGGGAGGTTAGTCTGTTTTATCTTGGAGAACTATAGTTGTTATGTTAAGACACTATATTTCAGTAGTATTACTTTACCTAGACTCTTAGGATATAAGAATTAGAGGGAAATTTGAAGTTCATCTAGTCCAAAGCCTTAATGTCATAAATGAGTAAGTAGATTTTCAGCAAATGTGTTATTCTTTAGTTTATTGTCTTTGGGGGGACTTTGATCTGCATACAGTTAATTTAACCCTTGTTATATTATTTTAATGTTTTTTCCCCTTGAAAATTAATTTGTTTATCAAAATTGGCATCCCTTATCTAGTTTCTTTTAAGCCATGATCAGTGAATATCTCAGTTCTAAATATCACAGAATTTTTTTAAGTCTTACTGAAAATATATTACAAATATACATATAGAAAAATGATTTTACAATATAAAACAAATATCAGTGTACATCTACTCTTAATAAGCAATGCCTTTTAAAATTCCTGTCAGGAATTGGGTACTTTGGTACGCTCCTATGATCCCAGTACTCTGAAAGTTAAGGTAGGAGGGTTTCAGTTCAAAGCCAGTCAAGGCAACATTGTGAGAACCCACCTCTGAATAAATTAAACAAATAAATAAAAACAAATCCTTGGGGCTGGAGCGGTGGCTCAGCGGTTATGGCGCTTGCCTGGCATGCACTAGAACATGAGTTCAAGCCCCAGCACTACATCCACAACTAAGTATTGGAGCAATGAAGGCCAGATGAAAAACTAAATAAAATTGATTCTCTCTCTCTCTCTCTCTCTCTCACTCTCACTCTCACTCACTGTCCCTCCCTCTTAAATAAATAAATCCATCCATCCATCCATCCTTCCATCCTTCCATCCTTCCATCCTTCCATCCTTCCATCCTTCCATCCTTCCATCCTTGTCTCAGCCTGGAGCTGTCCATGGAAGAGTATGTACTTATCATGAGTGAGGACCTGGGTTCTGTCCCCAGCACTAAAAACAAACAAACAAAAAAAACAAAATCATGCCAGATTTTTTTTAAATGATAATATGCAAAGTTTTTATTCTGTCATTTCTCCTAATTATCTTATCCATACCATATTTACATATGATAAAGTTAAACTATGTTTTGTCTTGATCCACATTTATTAGAATGCAAAATGAAACTTTTAATATAATATGGTTGTATTTTATGTAGCATGTGTGAGGAACTGGGTTCAATCTCCAGCTCTATAAAAAATATAAAATGAAAAAAGAAACACAAATTGAAAATGCTAAATGAAATTCAATTTTAATCTGAAAGAAAACATTTTTAATCTTTTTAGTTAAAACTGTTTTATAGTCTTAAATGTCAAGCAAATTAAAACTTTAATTTGCCAGGTGTGGTGGTACACACCTATAATCCCAGCAACTCAGGAAGCTGAGGCAGAAGAATCACAAATTCAAGATCAGCCTCAGCAATTGACTAAGACCCCATCTCAAAATAAAAAATAAAAAGAGCTGAGGATATAGCTCAGTGACAAAGCATCTCTGAGTTTAGTCCCCAGTACCAAAAACTTTACCTTTGAAGTCATTTTATTCAGAATTTGTTGAATAATATTAAAGAAGCAAAAGACATTTATAATACTAGGGCTAGGTGTGGTAGTGCATACCAGTAATCTCAGCTACTTGAGAAACTGAATCAGGAGAATCACAACTTTGAGGTCAGCTTGTGTTACTTAGACTATCTCAAAAATAAAAACATTTTGAAAGGACTGTGAAGGTAGCTCAGTGGTAGTATACTTTCCTAGCACACCTTGGGGTCTACCACCAGTACTGCAAAGGAAAAATAAATAAACTGTAGAAGGACTTGTGAGTGTAGCTCAGTGGTAGAGTATATACTTAGTATGTGCCAGACCCTAGATCCAATGCCCAACACGCCCCCAAAAAAGAAAAAACCTAGGAGCATTATGATCCAATCATCTATTAACATTGTATTGGTGTTTTTCTGTAGGCAAGTTAACTGACATCCATGGAAATGCCCTTCAGTACAATAAGGAAGTGAAGCATATGAACTCTGCTGGGGTCCTGGCTACACTCCGGAATTATGACTACTACGCAAGCCGGGTTCCAGAATCTGTTAAAAATGCACTTATTCCTTAAAAGAAATTTTCATTTATGAGGACTTGCTTCTCAAAACAATACATTTCAAAACTGATTGGATGGAATTGGAAATCTACCTTTATTTGTCGTTGATCTGTGATTTAGATTAGTTACATAGGGATAGAAAATAGCATTAAAGAATTTAGTTTTATTGAAGTTTAATACTCCCATGCCTTAGGCATGTAATAAATCTTGTGTGTTCTGTTTAAAAAGCGGGGAGCCAGCCACTGTGATTCGTAACCTGTAGTTCCAACTACTTGGGAGTCTGAGGCCAAAGGATCACATGAATCAAGGAGTTTTAGAACAATCTGGGCTATAAAGCATGACCCTGTCTCCAAAAAAAAAAAGCAGGAATTTAGCTTGATTAATCAACTGGACCAATTTGACATCTGAAGAATTTTTAAACTCAATATATTTCTTTTCTTTTTATGTGGAGATATGATAAAAAGTTTAGTTCTAACTGACTGTAATCAACATTCCTATCTTGTAAACCAGATTTCTTTAGGGCATACTACCTTAGTTGTTCCAGAATTTATTTTTCATAATTTTTGAAATGTTCGTACTCCAAATGTTAATACATACAATGTCATTATGTATTTTGATGAAATATTTATGGGAAAAGTTTCTTTAAAATAAATTATTTAACTCTAGCTTTTATATTTGCCAGCTTTTCAAAAAGTATTCTGAAAATTATAAATGCAACGCAGATTTTTTCTTTTTTTTTTTTTTTAAAGAGAGAAGGACAGTGAAAGAGAGAGAGAATCAATTTTTATTGAGTTTTCACATGGTTTTAGTTGCTCTGACACTCAGGATGTACATGGGTGCTGGGGTTTGAATCTGTGTACTTACGCATGCCAGGCAAGCACTGTAACCACCAAGCCACCACTCCAGTCCCAGATTTATTCATTTTTAAGGTGTCATTTTAAGGCTTAACTGTGAAAAGATGGATAGTTGCCTTGATTCCTTCCAATGGAAGATTACAACATATACTATTATATTATGCCTAGATTTTTATTTTTTAGGTCTCTACCCATTCCTTTAATTAAATTTCTCTGGTTTAGGATTCAGCACGTGGTTTAAGTTAATAGTTTCCAAATCCCTTGGCATGCATGAGGCCCTGAATTCAACCCCAGCATCAAAAAATAAAGAAGAAATAAAAGCTCTAGCAACATATAAAAAAATCACTTACAGGCCTGGAGCAGTGGCTCAGCAGCTGTGGCACTTGCTGGGCGTGCACAAGGACACAGATTTGAACCCCAGTACCACATATTAGAACCAAGTGTCAGAGCAACAAAAGCCACATGAAAAAACTAAATAAAATAGAGTCTCTCTCTCGCTCGCTCTCACTATCCCTTTCTCTTAAAAAAAAATCACCTACAAAGGTTTGGTTTTTTTTTAATGCAGATTCAGAGGGTCTATCCTAGAGATTTTGATTTGCATGTTTTAACATACATATGGGGACTTTCATAATCCTTTAAGTGTAGGACTTATTAGATATGGTAATATAGTAATTTTTACAGCAGCATCATAGTCTAGCAGAAGAGGTCTATGTGAATTTGACACTGTTGAGTACTCCTTCTTGTAACTCTCCTCTCCATCTTGATTCTTTTTCCTCCCTTCTAGCCACTTCTGCTCATTCTCCTTGTCTTCTCTTTCTCCTTCCCTTAAATGTTACTCTTACTCAAGATTGTGTTCTACACTACTTTCTCACCAGATGATCCAATCCACCCATGTGGCTTCATATGAGGCCTTTTGTCCAGAAATCCAAAATCTACACCTATCTTAGAACTCTCATGCTCTACATCTATATATCCAAAAGCCTACACTGATGCCTCCCGCCTTCTAATTTATTGTTTCTAAACAGCTTTTCATTCTTGCCTACCCCTACTTATTTTATAAACCCACAAGATGATCCTGATAATTGGTAAAATTTGAAAATCACTGCCTTGTTCCATTTATTTCCCTCCAGAAATGGAGTTCTCTGTGAACAGTGGGCTAAACCTAATTTTAAAAAAATCTAAATACAGTATAAAGGTATTTTCTACAGGGTCTTATCTGAAAATGCAACTATCCAAGTGAGATATTTGGAAGTACACATCCTCTCTTCATTCCTGTTGCCTTTACATTCATTTATACCCTTATACCCCATGATTGCTTCCTTAGGTCACTGTGGTATCTTCCTGACAAATTGCTACCTGCACTATAAATCCTCTGCAACCCATTCATCACATTGTCTTCAGAGGAAACTTTAAAATCAAATCTAGTAACGCCACTCCCTTACTTAAAATCTTTTGTGGCTTGCTTTTGTCTTCAGGATAAAATGCAAGTTCTGATAATGGTATATAAAGCTCTTAATGGTATGACATCTTCCTTCTTCAGCATCAGCTCTGAGCACTATACTGAAGTCATCCTCAATCATTTCAACTTCCCTCAAAACATCATGCTTCCTCTCACTTTGGCCTCTCATTCATTCATTCAACAAATATTTACTGAGCACTTGCTATGTGTTACGCATTCAACATAGCTGCAGAATGTTGAACAGTGAGTTTAACATTGACCATTAGGGGGGTGGAGCGGTGGCTCAGCGGTTTCGGCGCTTGCCTGGCAAGCACGAGGACCTGGGTTCAGGCCCCAGCACCACGTACACAACTGAGTGTTGGAGCAACGAAGGCCATGTGAAAAACCAAATAAAGTTGTTTCTCTCTTTAAAAAAAAAAATAAAAAAAATAAAAATAAAATAAAACATTGACCATTAGTCTTGTTTAGTTTATGTTCTCTTGAAGCAAGACAATAAGTAAATGAAATTATTTTAGATAGAGGAATGTGCTAAAAATCAATTAGGAAGATGATTTGGTGGGAAGGCTGGAAGAGGATCTTGATAAAATAGGACAGTCCTCTTTGTGGACATGATACCTGAGCTAAGGATGAAAAGAGGTTGACCATGTTAAGAGCTGAGGTTTCTAGCAGCAAAAGCAAGTACATCTCTGACAAGAGAAAAAAAAAACAGAAAGGAAGCCACAGTGGCTAAGTATTATGAACAAGGGAAAGAGTGTTATAAGATGAAGTTGAGGTGAGCTAAGTAATCTTTTTTCTTTCTTTATAAAGTTAAAAAATAATAAAATGAGGTTGAGGAGGCAGGTAGGGCCCAATGAACTATATCCTTAAAATATTTTAAGTGTTGGCCTGGAAGTATAACTTAGTCAAGAGTGCTTACCTAGCCTGTGCAACGACCTGCATTTGATTCCCAGCATACAAAAAGGAAAAAAGGGAATGTTACCTGAACTTCATTAGAAGGTTTAGATACCCATTCTTGATTTTTTAGAAAAAAAATCCCATTATCTTTAGAAGCAATTGTCCTTACTTAGATAATGATTATCTCCAAGAAACCAACAGGAAATAATGTTTTTTTTCTTTTTAGTTTAAGATTCTTAATTGGCTTTATTTTCAACTCTACAATCAGACAACACTTTATTTCATGAAATAAAGGGCTAATCAAAAGAGGTTGGTTTTATAGACAGAAAGATGGAAGAAAGCAAAAAAGAAAAAAAGTGGACTGGTAAGTTCAAAGTTACTTTATTTGTAAGGTAGAACTGGGAAACAGAGCAATAGGAAAATGACTAGTTAACATCAGGTTATTTCATGTTACTTTCCTTGTATAAGGACTAAAGCAGAGGGAACTTCAGTATCATATCAATTGGAACTTGCCTGTTTGGGAAATTTGGCTGTTATCTAATTATGATTTCTCAGAAAGTCAGATAGAAAGCCTGGATCCACCTTGGTGACTCTAAACTAGCCTGAGTGACTTCATTTTGATCTTTAGCCTGGTCTCTTAAAAGACTAGTACAGAAGTTTAACCCAAAACAATGGCACTCTATAATTTTTATTTAACAGGTTCCCCCTTTTGATCAGGTTCTTAACTAGCTGAGAGTGTGACCAAAACTTAAGGCATTGGTGCTATTCCCTGTTACCTTTTCTTTAAGTTTTTGTCATTCTAGCCACAGAAGATCACTTAATGTTCAAGATAACTCTTTACAAAATTTCAAACTTTCTTTGAGAGGATATGACATACCAGAAAGACTAATATGACTGTGAAAAGGATTATACAAAGACTTGAGAATATGCCCTTCGCCAGGGTCTGTCCCCCACCCCATAAACCAAACCAGCCAAAATTAAGTGGGTCAAAGAGCCAGATGAAGAGTATACCCATTTTAACCAAGTAGTCTGTTCATTAATTTTTATAGCTGGGTTTATAAATCCCCCATGTATTGTGAGAGGTGCTCAAGATCACCCACAAAATGATGCCAAAGAACTGAGGCATGAGACCAGAAGACCCAAGGGAAGACCGCACAACAGTGCCAGTGACACTGTGAATCATTTTATTCTCTGTGATAGTTTACAATTCAGCTGTAACAGTTTAAAGTTCAACAAGCAAAAATACATCTATAAAAACATTTGTAATGAGTACTTTGTTTATGATTAAATATCCGGCTCATATAATGCCATTATCTTCCCACTCCGGGTGTCCTGGATCCTTCACCTGAACATGAATTCCCCTACGTTCACATGAAACAGACTGCAGGCATGCTATTGCCTGATATCTCAGGTATTCCTGAACAGTTTTATCCCAAGACCTCATATTCAGCACTTCATGTTGAACTTTAAAGGAACTCATTCCTATTCTATCCTACATTTCTCCCTGGTTGTTTTAGATAGTCATGACATCATTAAACACAAGATAAGCTTGCTGTGGCAATACCAAGCAGTTAATAGATTGCTGAATACACATGAAAACAATGGACATGCACAGAAACACACATAGGAGGACCAATAAAGGCCCCAGAAAGAGGTATAACCATTTAAACCATGGAGGGAGCCAATCAGGCCATGGAATATATGATATTTTGTCAATTATATGATGTATGTTCTGTAATTGTGAATCAGTTTGGTAAGAGTAATCAAATGTTAAAACAACACATGCCAGGGAATTGTTGACACACTGTGTTCTCTTTTTACAATAAGAAATTGATAGAAGCACAATTTGTAGTTCTCAGTTCTGCCATTTCTTGATTCATTTCTGCTAAAATTGAAGCAGTAAGATTAGTTATCTTACTTGTGGCACATGTCAATTTCTCTACTTTTCTCTATTCCCACAACTAGACCCACATCAAGCAAAAAAAATGCAGCAGATGTCGTGACAGCAGTGGAAATATAGATTGCCATCACAATCAGAGGGAAAGCTACATCTTAAATGCTGGGGACCACCTAACAATGAAAGAAGTAATGAACAGTTCTCCGAATAAAACAAGAACCCAAAATACTTGCTGGCAATGCTATACATGTTACATTACCACAAAAGAATGTCCATCCACTGGGCAATTGTTTTCCCAATGGTAGAGATATACTGGTTGAGGAATTACAGTAAGAAATTAAGGTGACACAATTTATACATAAATAAGCCTGTCCAATTGCAACAGCAACAGGGAGCCCCAAGATAGGACATGTAATCAGGGAGTCCTGCTATGTGATATTATCTATAATCAAATTTACATACTGATTCAAAGTTACCCCTAAACCGATTGAATTTCTTTGCAATAGTTTATGTATAGAGGGGCCTCCTTGAAGACAAAAGGAGATATTTCCAGAGGCCTTTTGGATCCAAAAATTTCATCTGACCAAATGTAGAGAGTTTAGCCTGCTGAGTTTGCTCTGTGGGTTCTTCCTTGGGCTTAGTAATCTTCATTCTTTTAAATGATTGTTCTAGAGAATCTGCAAAATACCGACAATTCATGGCTGTGGTTAGATACACCTTTGGGGCACCCAGACACTTGTTCTATCTCTTGTAATAACGCAAGCATACCCTTTTACCCATACTGTAACTTCTTCTAGTCAATCCCTAAAATTAGGTTGTCTCCACCATACTTTAGCTCTGTCTATCTGTATAGATGGTTGCAACCATTTATCTACATTACTTGTTCAGTTTTTTCCCCATAACCTTTCAGCTGCTGTTTCTCCATTTTTATTAAGGATCTCAAAATTTAAAGAATATAAAGTTTTCATTGATCTTCCCCTTGGGGGTTCCCTGTCTGCCCTCTTTTTGTTTATTATTAATAAAGTTTAAGAGTGTGATAGTGTTGTTCCATAATAGCTTAACCTGTAGAATTGTATACTGGTAGTGTGCAAGATATTTTGGAAGTGCAAAAGCAATGCAAAGTGGTGGAAAGGTAGGCTGGGGTGTTAACAGTTTTAATTTCCTGCGGGATACCTAATATAGTAAAAACCTATAACAAATGATATGTAACATCTGAGGATTTTTCTCCTGTTAATGCAGTTGCCCAAGTAAAAGAAGTAAAGGTGTCTGTAGTAACATGAACATAATGTAATATGCCAAATTCAGGAATAATAGTGACATCCGTCCACCAGATTTCAATAGGCATTTCTCTTGTGGTATTTTTTACCTCAAGGTAAAAAGGGATATGTATAGGAAGGACATTGAAAAATGATCCGCCAAGCATCCTATAAAGAAATTTTGTGGGGCTGGAGCGGTGGCTCAGCGATTTCGGCGCTTGCCTGGCAAGCACAAGGACCCGGGTTCAAACCCCAGCACCATGTACACAACTGAGTGTTGGAGCAACTAAGGCCATGTGAAAACTAAATAAAGTTGTTTTGCTCTTTCTCTGTCTCTCTCACTGTCCCTCTCTCTTAAAAAAAAAATTTTGTATTTATTAGCTAAAAAGGAAGCAGGGGCATGTGTAAGTTGGCACCACACAACCACATAATCAGCATTGACTAGTGGAGACACCAAGTGATCTGCTTTTCTGTTTCATTCTGATAAAGGTCCAGGTAAGGTTGAATGTGCACGTAATTGAGTAATAAAGAATGGCACAGTCCTTTGGCATATTACATGTTGGTTTAGCAGGATATTCAATTATAGTTACCGTTTCCAGCAGAGGGACTGCACAAGCTGCATATTGAGAGTCAGTCACAATATTCACAGCAGAACTTAGATCTGATAAAAGAATTAAAAATAAGGCTGGAGCATTGGCTCAGTGGTTACAGCATTTGCCTGGCACGCACAAGGATGCATGTTTGAACCCCAGCACCACATACACAACTAAGGGTTAGAGCAACGAAAACCACATGAAAAATTTGAAGAAAAAAAAAAAGTCCAGTATGGGAGTGTAGTGTAGGAAAAATCAATACTTGTATATGTTTGTGAGTATCAATATGTTGTAAATGGGCAGAATGAACCCACTCTTCAATCCATTTCAGTTCTTCTGTGGCTTGAGGAGTTAATGTTCTAGGGCTATTAAGATCAACAGGGCCCTGAAGGATTTTAAATAGGTATGTTAATTGATAAGTGGGGATTCCTAAGGAAGACCTAAGCCAATTAATATCTCCTAACAACTTTTGAAAATCATTTGAAGTATTAAATGAATCTTTTCATATTTGCACTTTCTGTGGAATAATAATATCTTTGTTGCTAAATAAATATGTTTCCTGTATTCGAATTTTATCAGTTGCAATAACCAATCCAGCCTGTTGGAGGGTCAGTTTTGTTTTTTCATACAATTCATGTAATTGGTCTTCTGTAGGGGCAGCTAACAATTATATCATCCATATAATGAATAATATAACTCTGAGAAAATTCTATCCTTACAGGGTGCAAGGCTCATCCTACAAAAGTTTGACATATAGCGGGGCTATTCATCATTCCTTGTGGTAAATACTTTCCATTGAAATCATCCAGATGGCTCAATCATATTAAAGGCAGGCACAGAGAAAGCAAATTTCTCATGATCGGAAGGAACTAGCTGGATAGTGAAAAAAAAACAATCTTTAAGATTAATTACTAACAATTTCCAATCTCTAGGGATCATAGTGGGTGAAGGCAGCCCCATTTGTAAGGGTCCCATTGGCTGCATTATGTATTAATTTTTTGAAGATCCTGAAGCACTGTCTTTTTTTTTTTAATCATAAAGACAGGAGTATTCCATGGACTAAAAGAGTGTTCTATTCAGGATAGGGCAAGCTGTTCATTCACAAGCATATGAAGAGCTTCCAATTTTTCTTTAGTTAGGGACCACAGGAGTGAGGAGTGTCCATTGTCCAACTCAAAGGAATGGGAGTTGAGTCATCATCAATGACCCCCGGAAAAAAGATTCATTTAATTGAAGGATGGCTCCCCATTGTGACATTGTCTTGCCCGCACACATTTACCGCTATGTTGAAAATCAAGGGTTGTATCACAGCAGATTGTTGATCTCGTCCTATACAAGTTAGGAACCTATTACTTTGCCATATCCGTGACATCATCCCCACTCCAGAAATTTGAGCAACGTTTTCTTGTTTAGGCCAATGTGTCAATGAAATAATGAAAACATCCATTCCAGTATCAAGTGATCCTATAAAGGTTTTTCCATTAATTTGAATATTACATGTAGGTCTATGAGGTGAAACAACAGTATTATACCATATCTGAGCATTAGTACTTCCAAACCCTCCTGTCTCACATGTGGACAGCATGTGGAGAAATAAAATATAAAAGGAGATGTTGAGCAACATGATCATCTTTACGAATATATAAGGAAGAAAGAACTGTGGAAGCCATAATTTGAATAGATCCAGTAAAATCAGGGTCAATTAGTCCACTTCTCATATTTAGGCCTTTTAAGGTCCAGCTATTTCTTTCTATTAACAATCCAATGGGGCTGAAGCAGTGGGCTCAGTGGTTTCCATGCTTGCCTGTCATGTGAGAGGATGTGAGTTCAAACCCCAGCACCACGTACACCACAATATGTTGGAGCAATGAAAGTCACATGAAAAACTAAATAAAATTGATTCTCTTTAAAAAAAATCCAATGGTTTCTTTTGGTATAGGCCCTTTTAGGTATCTAATTAATATTTAATTTTTGGACTCCTTGTTCTGGTGATAAATAATATGCAATAGAAACTTTGATGTCTGCACTTCCCTGAGTAGCAGCCAGCAACTGATCCTACTATAACTCTGATGTCTTTTTCAGAGACCCAGAGTCAGGCCCTTCTGTTTCCTGCATATGTAGAAATGGTTAAATTTTGAATAGGCTTGCCATCATTATCAAATCTTGAAGGGCACTGGTTTGCCCAATGTCATCCTTTCTTACACCTGGGACATAAACCAGGAGGTTGAGGTGGAGTCTTTTTTTGTTGTTGTTGCTGTCTCTTATGGCAATCTTTCTTGAAATGACCTGTTTTACCTCAAGCAAAACATTTTCCCACTTTAGCTTTACCCTGTTAAGCAGCACCTACCAAGTTAGCATTATAAATAAGAGACCCTATATCAGCACATGCTTTAATATAATCTTCCAAAGTTGCATTAGCAGTTTTTAAGGGCTACAAAATCCGTTGGCACTCAGGATTAGCATTATCAAAAGCAAGCATGTGTAACAAAATGTCCCTTAAATCTGCCTGAGGAATGGTCTTGTGGAAGCTATCTTGGAGACTTGCAATGAAATCTACATAAGGCTGTTGCACCTTGTCTTATTTTCACAAAAGGTGTGTCCATCTTTCCTGGTGTTGAGAACTTTTTATATGCTTTAATGCAACACACTTGACTTATAACTTGATCATCATATCTAATCTGCCTTTCAGGCCCTATCCAATCTGTCTCCTTTTCCCATAAGCTGCGCAGGGGGATTACCATGTTAATTGCAGAGAGCCTGTTGTGTAGCTTCCTCATGCCACCTAATTTGGAATTGAAAAAACTCAGAAGGCTCTAGGCAGGTTCTTCCCAATAAGTCCCAATCATGTGTATAAACTGTTCAGCCTCAGCCATTCTTTTTAGTAGCTCCATTACATAAGATGAAGTGGCTCCATATGTGGAGGCTGCAATTTTAAAATCATTTAGTATCTTATAAGGAATTGGAGAATAGCATATATTAATTCCTCCTTAAGGGAAGTTAGGATCAACATCAGGGCCAAAACTTTCAAAAAGCATAGGGGCAGCAAAAGAGGTTAACTATGCTTCAAGGTTCCTCTCTCTCTCTGAGTCATTCTAATACCAGTAGAGAGGGCCAAAGCTAACATGGTCATCTTAGAATCTTCTGCCACAGGAAATAATTCATCATCTCTGGATTCTGGAGATTCAAAATCATCCTCTGGAGGAGGAGCTGAAGGGCCATCTATCTCTGCAATTTCCTCGGATAAGTCTTAATATTAACCTCCTTTCTTGACCCCTCAGGAGTTTGTAACAACTGTAAAACTAAAGTGATTAAATTGCACAATTACCAAACCTGAACAGGGATCACATGCCCTTGATCATGAGCCCTTTTAAAGGCTTTAACCACTTCCTTCCATTCTGCTGACCTCAGGGTTCCCTGAAGGGGCAGTCAGTAACAATGCTTCT